>JAJAGP010001101.1:0-62500 GCA_025084515.1 Ancistrus triradiatus
ACTACGTTGCCCGCAATGCATTGCGCACACAATGTCAAAACCATTTCTGTCTGGTGATACATGATTTAAGCGGCACCAGCGAGAATACAGGAGGGAGGAACTTTCTCTCGTTGCGTTTCAAAAGAGAAAACAGATGTCACTCAGTTTTCAATGGAAAACTAATTCCAACGTTCATTTACAGTGATGTCTGCCGTTCATGGCACATAATGTGAACTAATTCATGTTCAAGTTCTTTATTAAAAAAATGTGTTGCGTTCAGTTCAACGTTCACGAAAAAATGAGCGTGTTCAATGAACGCGTTCTTTTGAACTCGTTCACGCACAACACTGGTCCCTTTAATGATTTAACTGAACAACAGTGCAAATAATAAAGAGAACTGTTAAAAATATGAAAACACTGACTATAAACACTTTAAAGGACTTAGACCAAAACCCACTCAAAACTGGTGTAAGCAGAATTATCCGATGCAAAAAAAACTAGAATCAAATGATGACTCAAATGGACACCCTTGGTCCCTAAAACTCTAAGAAACCTCAGAAACCTCCCAGTGAGACGAAACACAGACAGATCCGGAACATTTAACTTGGCAGAACAAAGACAGAATGGGGAACTTTAACTCTTCAGAACAGAGTGGCCTTGCAAGGCGACCACTTACACCCTGCAGAGGGACAGACTCCAACCTCACCTCACCTCAAGGCAGGCTACAAACCAGAAAGGCTCAGTTGACTGAGCCACAGTAGTTCGTATCTCACCTCTGGTGAAGTGTCAATTTCAAGAAGCATAGCAAGGCTCCTTGTGGAGGCCTGAGGGCAAGATGCTCCTTTAGGAATACATAGTGCAGCCTCTCTCAGAGAGGCCGAAGGGCAAAAGCCTACTTCATTCTCAGTCGGTTTTAGCCTGTGTCTCTACATGGTGGTAGGCATCCCCCCTCTCATAAGGGCTGCTTTGTTCCAAGAGGTTGAAAGGTCCTGTCCCAGGTCTTATTTTTCTGTCTACCTGTGTTTTTTTCTTGTCAGGGGATTCCCCCAAGCACAACCCAAGCGCTTGGTGACAGAAAATCATACACTTGAATGTAATGACATCAGAATGTTGTATATCAACTGTAGATTTTTTTGAGAGGAATCAAACTGGACTTAATGCTGCCAGGCAACTAAACACATTCAAAATGCAACTGAAACCTCACCTTGCCAGTGGTGGGATATGTAGTCTGTCTTTTCTGTCTGTCTCCCACTCACCAGGTGAATCCTCCATTCTCAGATTTAGAGTTCATCGAGTCATGGGGGCAGTAACAGAGGCCTGAGCCATGTGACAATGTAGGCACATTACACTAAACAATACAGTCCAAATAAAGAACACTGACCATAAAAAAAAACCTTTAGTGAAGCTGTAGTGTTTAACATCATTATTCTTAACATCATTATTCATTATTCTTAATGCTGTTAGTTATTTAACTGGATTTTTCTTCAATCAAAATTTTTGATACATTTGAAATGTAGAATGCAGGAACAAAGCAGAAGGTGTTGGATCTGTTTCACTCTACATAAGGGTGTTGAATTAATTCTGCATTTGTAACTGACCTGCTAATTTGCCAGGTTTTTCATTTCCTATTACAGTGGTACCTTGGTTCTCGACATTTTGACTAGAAAAATTTGTCTCAGTTGTCATCGTTTGCTTAGTTCTTGGTGCACTTGCTCAAACTTGTATGAATCAAGCTGCACGACTTGTTTCAGCCGAAACTCGATTCACGATTCAGTAGGATACACAGTGATTCAGATTAATTCTTAGTGCATGGGTCTCCATGGATCTTAAAATGGTTAGTAATGACAACCAACCGAATGGAAAGGAATCCTCTTATCTTTCATGCTGCAGCAGCTATGCTAGAGCCCTGAGTTCACCAATAGAGTAAGTGTGTTGCTTTTACTTTTCACTTTCAATCCATTACTCACCAAATTATGTGATATTTTTAACACTTTATTATAAAATATGCTTTGTGTTAATGATTTTGGCCAACTGTAGGTTAATGTAAGTGTTTTAAAGTATTACACTGGCTCTACTATAATACAGTACAGACTATGTTAAACTTCTCAGATCATGATTTCTTTAACTTATTATGGATATGTCGGAATGTAACCCCATCATGAATCAGGGAGCACCTGTACCATAAAACTCCATTAATGCATGTAATACCTTATACAGTGTGGATATTCTGGGGGTCTGGAACAGATGAATTCAATTTACATTATTCCTTATGGGAAGAATTTGCTTAATACTCATCGTTGTCGGTTCTCCACAAGCATTCTGGGACGAATTAATGACAAGAACCAATGTACGACTGTCATGATCTCTCTGTAAGCCCCTCTCTCTATGATGTTCTTCTTTTCCACCAGCAGATGGGGCTGTTGCCACCTGCTGTTCTTTTCTATAAATACCCCTCTTCCTGCTCATTTTTTTGTCTGGCTTATTGCACTCCCTGGTGTTCCTTGGCTCCTTCATGTCCTCCTGAGTCCCTGCTCTGGTTTGTTCTCTCCCCTGGTCCTTGTCCATGTACTTTTGGTGTTCTGTGTTTCAGTGTGATTTGCGTCCTTTAGTAGTTTTGTGTTGTGTTTCCTTGTAGCCCTGTTCTGTCTTTTAATGTCTGTTTGTACAGTAGTGGGAAAAAGTGTTTTCCCCCTTCCTGATTTCCTATTTTGCATGTTTGTCACGCTTTAGTGTTTTGGCACATCAAACCAATTTAAATATTAGTCAAAAACAACACAAGTAAACACAAAATGCAGTTTTTAAATGAAGATGTTTGTTATTAAGGGAGAAAAAAATCCAAAAAAATACATGACCCAGTGTGAAAAAGTGATTGCCCCCCTGTTAAAACAAAACTTAACTATGGTTTATCACATCTGAGTTCACTGTCTCTAGCCACACCCAAGCCTGATTATTGCCACACATGTTCTCAATCAAGACATCACTTAAATAGGACCTGCCTGACAAAGTGAAGTACACCAAAAGATCCTTAAAAGCTACACATCATGCTGAGATCCAAAGAAATTCAGGAACACTTGAGAAAGAAAGTAATTGAGATCTATCAGCCAGGAAAGGGTTATAAAGCCATTTCTAAAGCTTTGGGACTCCAGTGAACCACAGTGAGAGCCATTATCCACAAATGGCGAAGACATGGAAAAGTGGTGAACCTTCCCAGGAGTGGCCAGCCGACCAAAATTACCCAAAGAGCGCAACGACAACTCAGAGGTCACAAAAGACCCCACAACAACATCCAAAGAACTGCATGCCTCACTTTCCTCAGTTAAGGTCAGTGTTAATGCCTTCACCATAAGAAAGAGACTGGGCAAACATGGCCTGTATGGCAGAGTTCCAAGATGAAAACCACTGTTGAGTAAAAAGAACATTAAAGCTCGTCCATTCTGTGGACTGACAGGACAAAAGTTGAACTCTTTGGAAGGTGTGTGTCCCATTACATCTGGCGTAAAAGTAACACAGCATTTCAGAAAAGAACATTATAGCAACAGTAAGACATGGGGGTGGTAGTGTGATGCTCTGGGGCTGTTTTGCTGCTTCAGGACCTGGAAGACTTGCTGTGATAAATGGAACTATGAATTCTGCTGTTTACCAACAAATCCTGAAGGAGAGTGTCCGGCCATCTGTTCGTGATATCAAGCGGAAATGAACTTGGGTTTTGCAGCAGGACAATGATCCAAAATATAGCAGCAAGTCCACCTCTGAATGGCTGAAGAAAAACAAAATGAAGACTTTGGAGTGGCCTAGTCAAAGTCCTGACCTGAATCCTATTGAGATGCTGTGGCATGAGCTTAAAAAGGCCGTTCATGCTAAAAAAAAACCTCCAATGTGGCTGAATTACAACAATTCTGCAAAGATAAGTGGCCAAAATTCCTCCACAATGCTGTAAAAGATTAATTGCAAGTTATCACAAGCGCTTGGTTGCAGTTGTTGCTGCTAAGGGTGGCCCAACCAGTTTAGGGGCAATCACTTTTTCACACAGGGACATGTAGGTTTGGATTTTTTTTTCTCCCTTAACAATAAACACCTTCATTTAAAAACTGCATTTTGTGTTTACTTGTGTTGTCTTGACTAATATTTAAATTGGTTTGATGTTCCGAAACACTTAAGTGTGACAAACATGCAAAGTTAGCACATTCTTAGCACATTGTTCATTAGCCTGTTAGCTTATTGTTTGCACTAGTCTGATAGCCTGTTAGCACATTGTTAGTTTGTTTAGCAACTTTTAGTAATGTCTTGTTAGTTCTTATTTGTCATTATTTGCTTTGTATGTCTACTTCTGTTTGGCCTTTCAGTTTAGCTTGTTTAGCCCTTCATGTTAGTTTAGGTTCTAGTCATGTTGCAGTGTTGTTTGTTTTATATTCACTAGTTCACTATGTCACTTATAAATAAATCTTGCACATGTGCACCTACGTCTGTCTCCCTCGTTGATCCTGACAACCACTGTATTTGCATTTGTAATAAGATGTTAAAAGCTCAATCGGTGGCACACTGGTATAATTTGTTAGGCCACTACCACAGTCTGAGTTCCAACAGTGCCATCTGGCCTAGTTAGGCATGACAGGCAGCCATAAATTGGCCCTGCTGGCCCTATGATGGATTGATGTCCTGTCCAGAACACGCTTATTCCTGCACTCTGTGTTCATCCGGATAGGCTCTGGACCACAGCAGTACTGACCAGAACAAGTGGGGATAAAAAAATGCTTTATTAACATTTAATAAAATGTTAAATCAATATAAGTATTTAACACATGTACAGTGGAACCTCAGAATTTGTTCGGACATTGAACGGTCTGTGAATTTTTTTTTGCCCCCAAATTCAAACAGAAATTCTGACATCGAACATCAGCAGCCTAAATAAAACAATCAATGGTGTGATCTTCCAAAGTCGATGCACATAATCCAGTCCAGTCAGTGGCAATAACACACTTTCTGTGACACGAAGTGCATGAATTCCAGTCTGCGATGAAAAACTGAACAGTCATTATAAGATAAGTCTGTTCACTCTGCCGCCATCTTGGTAATGCACACTGGGCAGTTACAGTGGGGCAAAAAAGTATTTAGTCAGTCACTTATTGTGCAAGTTCTCCTACTTAGAAAGATGAGAGAGGTCTGTAATTTTCATCATAGGTACACTTCAACTATGAGAGACAAAATGAGAGGAAAAATCAAGGAAATCACATTGTAGGATTTTTTTTTTAAATGTATTATCAATTATGGTGGAAAATAAGTATTTGATCAACCACAAACAAGCAAGACTTCTGGCTCTCACAGACCTGTAACTTCTTCTTTAAGAAGCTCTTCTGTTCTCCACTCGTTACCTGTATTAATGGCACCTGTTTGACCTTGTTATCTGTATAAAAGACAAAATGATTATGAGAACGCTGAGCAAAAATCCCAGGACTACACGGAGGGACCTGATGAATGACCTGCAGAGAGCTGGGACCAAAGTAACAAAGGCGTGTCTCCCTGCTTAAGCCAGTACATGTCCAGGCCTGTCTGAAGTTTGCCAGAGAGCATATGGATGAAGAAGATTGGGAGAATATCATGTGGTCAGATGAAACCAAAATATAACTTTTTGGTAAAAACTCAACTGGAGAAAGAAGAACGCTGAGTTGCATCTCAAGAACACCATACCTACTGGGAAGCATGGGGGTGGAAACATCATGCTTTGGGGTGGTTTTTCTGCAAAGGGGACAGGACGACTGATCCGTGTTAAGGGAAGAATGAACGGGGCCATGTATAGTGAGATTTTAAGCCAAAACCTCCTTCCATCAGTGAGAGCATTGAAGATGGAACTGAAGATGGAACGTGGCTGGGTCTTCCAGCATGACAATGATCCCAAACACACTGCTTCGGCAACGAAGGAGTGGCTCCATAAAGAGCATTTCAAGGTCCTGGAGTGGTCTAGCCAGTCTCCAGACCTCAACCCCATAGAAAATTTGTGGAGAGAGTTGAAAGTCCATGTTGCCCAGCGACAGCCCCAAAACATCACTGCTCTAGAGGAGATCTGCATGGAGTAATGGGCCAAAATACCAGCTACAGTGTGTGCAAACCTGGTGAAGACTTACAGGAAACGTTTGGCCTCTGTCATTGCCAACAAAGGTTATGTTACAAAGTATTGAGTTGAACTTTTGTTATTGACCAAATACTTATTTTCCACCATAATTTACAATTAAATTCTCTAAAAATCCTACAATGAGATTTCCTGGATTTATTTTCTCATTTTGTCTCTCATAGTTGAAGTGAGAAGAGCTTCTTAAAGAAGAAGTTACAGGTCTGTGAGAGCCAGAAGTATTGCTTGTTTGTGGTTGATCAAATACTTATTTTCCACCATAATTTATAATACATTTTTTTTTTAATCCTACAATGTGATTTCCTTGATTTTTTTCCTCTCATTTTGTCTCTCATAATTGAAGTGATGAAAATTACAGACCTCTCTCATCTTTCTAAGTCAGAGAACTTGCACAATCAGTGGCTGACTAAATACTTTATTTGCCCCACTCTATGTCCAGCCATACTAGACCAGATTTGTATCTCTTTGAATTGAGAGAGACCTAAATGTCTGAAACTGAAAGAGAAATTAATGTTCAAAATGCATAGAATCGCTGGTATAATCTGACAAAAATTATATAATTTACTTAACACAGAAAAATATGAGTTTGAATGTTAATCTGGCTACTGCGCATGCGCATCCCACCACTACAAAGGGGCCAAGACTTGTCACCCCCCTCTTCCACACATTTGCTAATATGTCTCCTCAGTGACCATTCTCCTCCTTATATCACGTCTCTGATAGTAGACAGGGGCTGTACATCATCACTGCAACTATAAAGTAGGCATAAATTGTCGTATACTCACGGTCCGAAACATGTCGGTTTAGCGTTGCAGAATTTCATTACTGACAAGACATTTGTCACATTTTAAGCGTGGCGAGGGTGAGAGGCACGGTTGGCGGCTTTTCAAGGTAAAGAGTATGGAAGGAAATCTGTCCTGCCATCACAGGTGAAGAGAGATGAGGTTGGCGAGATAACGAAGTTAGACTGTGTAGGTATTTTATATCAGTCTATATCAGCAATTTCTGACACAGCCTCGGCGCCGCTGTCCCACTAATAAGACATCCCTCAGTGGCTCTAGTTTCATTTTATATTTCACTTATTTCATGTATATATTGATTATTGTTATTGTATTACATTCCTTTGCTTTATTCATGTTTTTAGTCATTAATTACATACTAATATTGGCGTAAGAAATCAATAATTTGGGGGTTGGGAACAGATTCATCCAATTTAGATGGGGAAATTTGATTCCAACGTCGAACATCGAGTTCAAATGACCTTCTAGAACCAATTAAGTACGAATTCTGAGATTCCACTGTATTCGTATGGCATTAGTTTTATTCTGTTTCTATTTTTACATAGTGAAAATGAGTGATTGTTTTGGATAACTTTTTAACCCTTTTTAATAGTGCAGTATTTATAGCAGAAACCTAACATATCGTAATGAGATTTCCAGTGTCGTTCACCTATAATATGAAATGTATTCAATTTACACAATTTGTGTATCATAAAAATCATAATTTACCAATTCATTGATTATTCAAGTCATTCAGTCACAACCACTTCCTCCATGTTCCAGCTCCAACTGATACTTTCCTCTTTTCATTCATTTTCACTTATGTATACCATTCCTCAGTTCCATGACATTCTGTTCCCAATCACAATCACTGCATCTCTCTCTCTCTCTCTCTCTCTCTCTCTCACTCTCTGTGAGGATATGAATAGGTATCTGTCTGCCTCTCTGTGCTCTGAATACTAACACTGGGTGAAGAAGGAGGGGGCCAGCTCTCCGAAAGCCACGTGTGATAAGCTGAGTGTACACACAGCTGACCCCTGAACTCTGGTGAGTATGCACCCACACACACACAAGCATAGTTACTGAACAGACCACAGCACAATCACTGTAGATGAACATAACGCTCAGACATCAGCAAATGCATTCATTTACAGTCAGGTAAGAGGATAAGGATGGCATGTGGAATGTCTGTAGAATATCTGGTTTACTATTAAGCAGTGACATACTCATTTTACACTCTTCCTCTCTTTCTCCGCTCACTCATTCGCTCGGTCCATCCCTCACTCTCTGTCCTGCATGCACAAGAATCTTTTGTTTGGAGAGGAGATGAAAGGGACAAAAGCAACTATTGAAAAATACGACAGCGTGTTTCCGTCTGTGTGTGTGTGTGTGTGTGTGTGTGTGTGTGTGTGTGTGTGTGTGTGTGTGTGTGTGTGTGTGTGTGTGTGTGTGTGTGTGTGTGTGTGTGTGTGTGTGTGTGTGTGTGTGTCTGATGCCCGGTTTCAACTTCAGCAGGTCTTCATGACTAAATGCACTGAGTTGCTGCAGTGTGATCCTAATTAGATATTTGCAGTGAAGAGCAGTTGAACAGGTGTACCTAAGGTGTACCTAATAAAGTGACCACTGAGTGTATATTAAATGAAACATGCTTTTAAAGAGGAGATTCAACAGCATCAGATCATTTGTTTTGATGATGAGTATAGCATGCTTTAAAATTTGGGAACTGGTGTTTCATTCACACTCCATGCAAATGATTTCTCTGGTGGCTTTTAAAACACACATATGGCTAGATGGAATCCAGTCACTGAGGTAGAAATATGGAAATAAAAATAACAAAGATTGTTCTGGTAGATAGGAGGCATGCGTGCATGCTTGCGTGGTTGTGTGGACAGAGTGTACCTGAATTTGTGTTGTTTGTGAAAGAGGAGAGAAAGAAAAAAGAGAAAAGGATGTGGCCACATGAATTGAAAAAGGAGATCAGTAGCAAAGTACACTCATCAGTATTCTGCGGTTGTGCATTCAAACACCATTCTTATTCCTGATGACCCCAACAAAAAAATCTCTCAACATCCACTCAGTCTCCACCAGGCCTCCTTCCATTCAACCTCCACACTCCACATTAGGTGACCTCACCGTACCCTCATATTTTTTTGACTAACATCACACAAGTGCTTGTACAAAGTACATCTGCTTAAACATACTCGACAACCCCTTACCTAACCCTCTCATTGTGTTCAGGTCATTGCTCCCACTTTTTGCTTTATTATAACTATGGTCTCTGTCATCTGGATGTTATAATGCTTCATGTCTTAGTGCATGTCATTTACACATAATTAATGAGAACCAGTGTCACTGACTTTATGAGTCAGTCCATAAGTCAAGTTTATTCAAATGTGTATCGTGTGTTGAGCCACAGGAAACAAACGATGTTCACTAGCAATACAAAAAGTTCTTGACAATGAATATAATTAAAACTGCCTAATAAATGGTTTGAAGGAGCCAAACACCACTGGAAGGATCACTGATTCAAAACACAACAGCAGAGTTAAGTGTCATTAACCAGAAGCCCTTCGAAAATGAATTAAGCGCTGGTCTGTATGGTTGAGACATCCTCTAATTCAAGTTTCCTGAGGTTCTCACTTCCATTGGGCAGTTTGTTTTATTGAGGCTTTAAACTACTGGCCAACTGAATGGACACTGATCAAGAGAGAGTCTGCACCGAAAGAATTCAGATTAGACTACCGAACAATAAATGAAGGAGGAAGTTCATACAGGGTGTGCAAGTTCCAGACATAAGCTCCATGAAAAGGGGTTTTACGTTTATTCTTAATGCTTATCATTCAGCATTAGGAGATTTATATATATAATGCTCTTGTTGCTTACCTCTCATAATTATTCTTTTCCTTGCATTCCACAATTTACTCCTTAAACACCTGATTCTTTGTTCAATGATTCATCTTAAAGCATATTATTAAATAACTATGATTTATTAATACAATTTCAGCAAAAATAATAACATTAACAGAAAAGCCCTGTAGCTACATGAGTAAGAAATTCTTACCTGTTACCTAGAACACTGTGTTCTCCATAGAAGTAAAACTATATAACATTTTTGGATGCTAGCTGTAACCAACTATACTAGTTTTATTATTCTACTTGCTAGACTCTTAATAGGACTAATTAAGACCTAATACCCATTTTAAATGAAAATGTTGCACACCATCCCAATATTTATATGTGCTGAAATGTTGATCTTCTGTATTGTCTGTTTGACCAGAATGAAGCCACGTATAAGCAATAACATGCTTTTAAAGTCATATGATAGTATGAGTGAGTATTAACATAGAACCGAAACAAAAACAGTTTATGAATACCAGCTAGCATCACACCACAGACAAAAACATGCCTTAAATAAATCAGACAGCAAAGCAAATTCAATTCAGTTGAACATATAAATTAGATCTGAAAGTTCAATTTCATTTGATTTGGTTCCATCATATTTTTAAATACTGGCTATTAGATTAAAAAATGTTGATTGCTCTGATGTAATTTTGAATAATGACATAAAATTGCACTGTATTTTGTGTTCATTTGTGATATTATAAGATATATATTTTGTTCAAGATTTTTTGATGGAGAATATTTTTTATTCAGCTTTCACAATTTCAAAATCGGAGATTTATGAATTATATTTCACTTAAATGGTTACCTGCAGTTTATTTGCCAAGTAATTAGCGTTTACTCAGACAAATTTATTTTCTCTAGTATGAGTTTCTTAAATACTTTAAAGCAATCACTTGCCCCAAACTCTAAGTACAACCAACTCATCTGGGTTTACTGTGTGATACAAACAAAGTCATAAGAATACCGGGTGCTCTTGACCTTTTCCATTTTAGACATTTAATCAAGTCATAACTTGTTATCTAGTTTCCTCCTGTTTACATCAGTGGCAATCAATCCATAGTGAGGGACGTAACTGAAATTTATACTCAAAGACCACTCTGTTATATTATAGTGATAATAATGATCATATACTAATAATAATCTATATAAAAATTGCTCATTTCCAAACAAAATTTGTTTTTATTTCATTTTTTTATTTTTGGATTATGTCATTCTTATTGCGGTAGAGCTTGTTTTGTTGTCTAGTCCAAGCATCACAAAAAACAATCATGATTTACATATTCAGTAGGTTCAACATGTACAGTGATTAGAACAGCTATTTTTTTCACTTACCTTACAATGCAGGACTTGATTCTTGTTTTGTAAATAAAACAAAGTGATTTATAAAATTCTACACCAGTAAGTCACAGGGAGGAACCGTCTGAGGAGAGTTTGATCAGGCCCAGCAGAGTAGAGAGCGGCGGAACTGTGACAGCATGTCCGACAGGATCCTCAGCAAACTCACCACTTTACATCATATACATTAGTCAGTTAGAGGTGTAGAGGAAAAGTTCATAAGCTGCAACGAAAGTTTACAGAAGTTCATCAGCGGATGGTGTCATCCGGTGCATCTCCGGGTTGGATGCTCTGGATTTATTATGTAATGCTATGTCTCTCTCTCTCTCTCTCTCTCTCTCTCTCTCTCTCTCTCTCTCTCTCTCTCTCTCAATCTTCAGGTGGCAGAACAGCTCAGGAAGTTTGTTACTGGCTCTAAATAAACTTTTTCCCCTCTTTCCTTGCTTATTAATGAGAATGAGTCTTGCTTTCTTAGTCTCGGCACTTTTTTCTAATTTTCTATTCATTAATTCTGCTCCTCCTTCCTCCTCTCTGGCCCTCTCTCTCTCTTTCTTTCTCTCTCTCTCTCTCTTTCTCTCTCTTGCTCCCACTTTTCTCTCTGAATGGAGCCGTTGTTGGAGGCTGCTCCACTATTCAGCCTCCGTAAACATTTCTTGTTAATTTAAATAAGCTGAAATGCCAGCGTGTAAATCACAATCGTTGTCACTGTGTGCACTGAAACCACTTGAAGTTTGTAATTTTTCAACCCCATGACTTAAAGTTAAATTCACAAGGATAATTCATAAAGATGTAATAGTATGAAAAAAGATAGCTGATGTATTAACTTTTCTTGATATTCATATTTTCATTTTAACACTTGCAACTGCAAGAGCAACAGAGATTCACGATATACTTGTGAATCATTCAGGGTAGACTCTCACCTGTGCTTTGTTAATTCCACAGAAGACATTGGCAGCCTTTGCCTCCATGCAATCCAAGCAAATGTGTGGGGCCTCAGAGATCAGGAGGGCCTCCTGCTGGCCACAAGCGATCAGTTGCACTCAATGAATGGCCTAAGCAAACGTGTTCTTTCTTTGTTTTTTGGAGACGTTCAGACCCCATGGCAAATCAGTTTTCTTTCTCAGATTTTCACTGATAAATTAAAAGAGACCAAGTCCAGCGTTTCTGCTCAGACTATAGTTACATTCACTGGTGTATCCAGGTTGCTGTGTTCCTGATGCCATGTAGAGTGGAGTAGAGGTGAGAGAGACAGTTAGCGACATTAGCATGAAGATTCCATAAAGCATTATGAATTACATAAGGGCATTGTCAAATCATGTTTTTACTCCTTTTTTGTACCTTAGCTTTGTTTCATTTTGCTATGGCACCATCAAAACTACAGTAACTTGTGTAAAGGCTTTTCTACGTATATATATACGTATATATATTTATATACTTCAACTATGAGAGACAAAATAAGAAAAAAAATACAGAAATTCATGTTGAAGGATTGTTAAAGAATTTAATTGTAAATCATGGTGGAAAATAAGTATTTGGTCACCCACAAACAAGCAAGATTTCTGGCTCTCACAGACATTCACAGACCTCACATACCTTCTTTAAGAAGCTCTTCTTTCTGTCCTCCACTTGTTACTTGTATTAATGGCACCTCTTTGACCTCATTATCTGTATAAAAGACACCTGTCCACAGCCTCAAACAGTCAGACTCCAAACACAACCAAGGCCAAGATCAAAGAACTGTCGAAGAACACCAGGAAGAAAATTGTAGACCTGCACCAGGCTGAGGAGAGTAAATCTACAATAGGCAAGCAGGTTGGTGTGAATAAATCAACTGTGGAAGCAATTGTAAGAAAATGGAAGACATGCAAGACCATTGATGATCTCCCTCGATCTGGGGCCCCACACAAGATCTCATCCCGTGGGGTCAAAATGATCATGAGAACGGTGAGCAAAAATCCCAGAACTACACGGAGGGACCTGATGAATGACCTGCAGAGAGCTGGGACCAAAGTAACAAGGCTACCATCAGTAACACACTACGCCGAGAGGGACTCAGATCCTGCAGTGCCAGGCGTGTCCCCCTGCTTAAGCCAATACATATCCAGGCCCGTCTGAAGTTTGCCAGAGAGCATATGGATGATCCAGAAGAGGATTGGGAGAATATCATGTGGATGAAACCTACATAGAACTTTTTGGTAAAAACTCAACTTGCCGTGTTTGGAGGAAGAAGAATGCTGAGTCTCAAGAACACCATACCTACTGTGAAGCATAGGGGTGGAAACATCATGCTTTGGGGCTGTTTTTCTGCAAAGGGGACAGGACGACTGATCCGTGTCAAGGCAAGAATGAACGGGGCCATGTATCGTTGGATTTTAAGCCAAAACCTCCTTCCATCAGAGAGAGCATTGAAGATGGAACGTGGCTGGGTCTTCCAGCATGACAATGATCCCAAACACACCGCTCGGACAACGAAGGAGTGGCTCCAAAAAAAGCATTTCAAGGTCCTGGAGTGGCCTAGCAGGTGTCCAGATCTCAACCCCATAGAAAATTTGTGGAGGGAGTTGAAAGTCCATGTTGCCCCAAAACATCACTACTCTAGAGGAGATCTGCATGGAGGAATGGGCCAAAATACCAGCTACCTGGTGAAGACTTACAGGAAACGTTTGACCTCTGTCATTGCCAACAAAGGTTAGGTTACAAAGTATTGAGTTGAACTAAATTTATTGACAAAAATACTTATTTTCCACCATAATTTACAATGAAATTCATAAAAAATTATACAATGAGATTTCCTGAATTTTTTTTCTCATTTTGTCTCTCATAGTTGAAGTGTACCTATGATGAAAATTACAGACCTCTCTCATCTTTCTAAGTAGGAAAACTTGCACAATCAGTGGCTGACTAAACACTTTTTTGCCCCACTGTATATATAGCAAAGATTGCTGCATAGATAGATATCAGCAGCAGGCAGATATGTAAATGATTACAGGTTTGGTCTGATTAGACACTGGGCATAACAGTGCTTCCCCTGCTGTCTATACAAAGGCTCTCAGAGGCTACCTTTGGGTAGTGTACCTCTGAGTGAGAGATCATTGACTGCTAGACATGATTCTATGACACACTTAAAGACATTTTGCCCAGTTGACAGACTTTGAGATGGGCATATGATTAGACAGGATGGACGTTGCAACGAATTGTCCACCATCTAGGCTGTTCTGCCCTAGCTGTTAGGTGGTGGGAGCAGTGGTTTCCTGAGGGCTACGGATCACCTAGACAGACCATCAGTAGAAAGGAATGCAAGACTCATGTTTGTGGATTTTTCATCTGCTTTTAATACAATAAAACCGCAGATTTTAATGAATAAACCTTTAGCACAATTTGATATGGATTATAGATTAGTAGCATCGATTATGGACTTTTTTAATGTTTAGACCACAGCAAGTTAAGGTCAATGGCATTCTGTCTCAGATTCCCCTTTCTTCTACTGGCTCACCACAGGGTTGTGTTCTGTCTCCTCTCTTGTATATTCTTTACACAAATGATTGTAGAAGTCAATACCAGGATAGACATATTCTTAAATGAGAAGTGCAGATGATGCTGTTATTGTTAGTCAGCTACAGGATGAGGAGACTGAACATGGCTCGGTGGTTGAGGATTTTTTCCAGTGGTGCATGAACACGAATTTGAAATTAAACATCACAAAAACAAAAGGTATGAAAATTGATTTCCGTAAAGTGCCTCAGTCCCCATCACCTGTGTTGATTGATGGCACACCAATTGAATTTGTTGATAGTTATAAATACTTGGGGACAGTTATTGATGAAGTTGGCTTTTACTTTGAATACGGATGTGATTTGTAAAAAGGGGCAGCAGAGATTGTATTTTTTAAGAAAATTAAATACATTTAAGGTGGATAGGAAGATCATTACCCTTTTTTACAAGTCATTTATTGAATCTGTCTTAGCTTTGACAATGATTGCTTGGTTTGGGAGCTTAAACGTTAAGAATAAAAATCAGCTACATAACATTATTAAGGTGGCAAACAAAATAATTGGTACTGCTCAAGCATCGTTAAATGATATATTTATTTGTCGTTCTACTCAAAAAGCAAGAGTGATACTGAGTTTGCCGGACCATCCACTTACTTTAGAGTTTCAGATTCTTCCTTCTGGACGTATATTTAGGCTCCCAAAAGTGAAAAGCAACCGATGGAAGAACTCTTTTATACCTAGGGCTGTAGGGTTATTAAATGTGTGATATATATTTATTGGATGTATCAGAGGACCCAGATATACAGAAAGGAAGGACGAATAGATGGCGAGTGGGAAGGGGTGAGTGCAAAAGTGGAAGGCAGGTTCTCTCAGATCAGTTCTTGGCTTTACTCAGCTCTTTTGGAAGAGGTCTAAACCCCTTCCTTCGCCTTCTTTGTTGAATCCTTTTACTGTGTATGCAGACCTTTTGTTTTTCAATCCCATGGCTAACTCGCTCTCTTACTTGCTAAACGAAGGATCAGTACATCACACTCTCTCTTACACACACACACACACACACACATGAACTTCCATGACCTTCTTCCAAGCATGAGTGTGAATGAAAGGCTTAAAACTTTGCATTCTGCTGACCAAAGAAGATAGATGGTTTTTAAACAGATGGTGCATGCCCATGTCTCAGCTGGCAGAGCCCATTTTCTGTCTCAGGGAGCATCTCACCCAAGATTTGCACAGTTCCGCTTCACTGGGTCTCCAAGACGACACTGATTTATTGATGCAATCAAAGCGCTCTGTATGCCGAGGCCTGCAGCTCAGTGTTGTCTGTGCTGTCCACTTTCTTTTACATCTGCACACTCACAATCAGTTTGTCCATCCGGCAATTAAATACATCTTTTATTAACTCTCTGCTGCTGTGCCTTAAATTGTCTTCATGTTGATTTACCACAGGCAACCATCTGTTATCCTGTACGTCTGACATGATGTGTGTAGATTGTGTAGTTTTTATTCAATCACATTCAATTTAATGGTAGAATTTTCCTATCCATTCAACACTGAGTAGGTGAAACACTTTCTTATTAAGTGTATGTCTAATTAACTTCAATCTCTTATGTAGAATGGACAGTGCTTGTGTGCTGTAATGGTCTAAGGGGCTAAAGTACCACCATGGTGGCCAGGGCCAAGCCACGGCAGTTCCTTCCGACTGGGTTGGGCCTCAGACGTCATGTTCTTCAAACCATTCCCGATCAGTGTTTGCAATGTGGCTCATCATCCTGCTGAAATATTATGTTCTGTAGGTGGAATATGTCAGTTTGAGGTCCATGTCCATTCCTGACCCAGGTTTTCCCAGCGTTACACTTAATGGATTATACAATATCTCAGTATTTCATAAATTGCTCACCTTTAATATGGTATAATAAAGGACTATGCCTCAAGAGTTTTACTTTTCACAAAGTGAATAGGGGTTGGACCCAAGTGTTGTGCTTCACAGAAGAAAAATATATATATATATATATATATATATATATATATATATATATATATATACGTATATATATATACACCTGTGAATATATATATATCCATGAGATAGTAGGAGAACTTGCACAATCTCCTACTTGCACAATTGGCTGACTAAATACTTTTTTGCCCCACTATATATATATATATATATATATATATATATATATATATATTACTACTTTAAAATCGAAAGCAAGAGTGCTCCACATCAGAGACTGATTTGAACCCAGATCACTCCACTACTAGACAGACGCATTACCGCTGAGCTATACTACATGGCAAAATGAGGAAGGGAGGAAGGGAGTGGCTGAAGAGAGAGAGTAGAGGGAGCCAAAGCTCATGTAATTAAATGGTTTAAATGCTCAAAGTGTGACAAAATAAAGAACCAGTCACACCACAATCTGACCCTAACATCCCCGTTACCGCATGCCAGAGGCGCTATCATCACTCCCTCTACAAAGGAATCGATGTTACAATCTTTCCGTAAGTACCTCGCACTGAAGCACTAAAAAACACCAATCCAATGCCAAAGTCAATGCTAACGCCAAGGCGCGACGAGAGACACCACTCTCAAATGGCTTTAAATACCTAATGGAGTAGATGTATCTTGTTAAATGTAATCAGCAGCACTGTTGGTGCATGCGTGCCAGGTCCGTCCTAATCCCAGCACGTTTTGTATGCCACCGCTGCCCTATAGTGTCGGGCTGCGGAACTGCGCGCTTCCTAATAAAGAGCACGTGTTACAGTGACCCATCTCATCATGGGAAAGGTTGATAAAATCACTGCAATTCACAGCCTTTCAGGATTGAATGTACGAAGAATCTCATTTTGTGACTATTTTAAAGTTAACAGATACATTTTTCTCAGCACAACAAATTTGTAAACACTTAACAGCCCATGTCCTATGTATAAAGTCCTTATTTAATTTTTTTTATTTCTTGTTGTTCATTTCTCATTATAAACCTTTCATGTTGTTTATCATTTCATCTCTTCATGTCTTTAAACCATTTATACCCTGAAAATCCACCAAGTAAAACAAAACAGATCTCTAAAGTTCCTATCTGTAGTGAGGTGAATTAACTACCTAGTGTAATGGTTTTATCTGTTTTATCTAAAACCCTGGCTCAATAATAAGGAATTCAGTCACATGTGCATAGTGATAATTTTACCACAATTTGAGCATGACTATAACCAAGACTATTGCAAATCATAACAATTTATAAACAGAGGTAGTACATAAAGAACAAACTTAAGTACAGTACAAGGACTGTACTTTATTACTGTACTTAAGTTTTTGTAGGTATCTGTACTTTGTGTAATTATTTTTGTAATATAATACTTTTACATTTACTTACTACATTTCAAAAGAAATCTATATTTTTCATTCACTGCATTTTCAAAATAGACTTGCTACTTTAGCTTTTATCAATCTATTTATCTACTTTATGTATCTACTTAGTTTTTTTTTATTTAGGCATTATAGTCAGGCACCTAATGAAGCGAAGTGAATATAAGGCATACAGTATTTAAAAAAAAACTACAGAATATTTGCAAATGTTTTTAAAGTTTTTAAAAGTTTAATTAAGTTGTGTAAATAAGTGTTTAAAAGAAAAAATACTCTAAAAATAGTTAAGCTGCAGTTTTGTTTGACTCAAATGCAGTGGCAGTGTTTCAAAGAGTTGATAATTATTGTTTGGGTTAAATATTGTGATATACTGTAATACTGAATATTGACATGTCTAGTTTTAACATGTCTAAAGTATTTTGTGTATTTTGGATGTCTGAATATGTTTTTCTTCTGTTTTTGCTGTGGTTAGCTAAAGATTCTAAAGTCATTTGTATGATTTTTGCAGATGATTCATGTAGCTGTAGTACAAACCATTATGTACATCTTGCCCTCAGTAAAAGACTTCCTGTTTCAAAAATTTAGTTAAAAAGGTTTTTTAGAAATACCTTTACTTTGTACTTTTGGTACATTTAGTAGCATGTACCTTTATACTTCTACTTGAGTAAATTTATAAGAAATACTTCAACTTTTACTTTTTTTATCAACGACTAACGTCCAATCACTTGTCAATTCTGGTTTCAAGGGAAGGGTCAATAAAAAGGGTTTCCCCATAGGAGGGCAGCAGAGAGTCACTAGTGTAAAGAAGGAGAACAAATGTCAGTTTTATATTAAAGCTCTCAAAGCTAGACAATATGAACTCGGCGGTGCAAAATGAAATATAAGCCTGCTGGTATATTCATTGGCAAATCAGGTGTCAAGATACATATTTAAAAGTTATTTTTATGAACATTAATAAGTGAAAAAAGCTTTATCTCATGACATTATGAACTATCACTGAACTTCAGTCACTTTCATCTGATAAACATTAGCAACATTTAGCAAATGTTCTTTTCCAGAGAGACTTAAAGGTTATACAATTGTATAATGTACAATAAATTAATTAAGCAAATAACTAAGGAAAGGTTCTGACCAGGAGCTCCAATAGTGGCAAATTTGTAGTGGTGGCAAAATCGCCTCTGTTCCACAAGAGCACCTGTTTAGGGTTGTATTTATTCTTTTTCTGATTGAAAGAAAGCAGAGTGCCATGTGTGTGAAGATGAATGGGGTTATTATTTAATGCCTTCCTCACTGCTATTTGCTCTCAAACATTCATTGCACGTTCTTTGAATAATCTGTCAGTCTCACAGACAATCTGGCTTTGTCAGTTAACAGGATAATGTTACAGCTACTGCCCTGAATGTGTATTGTGGAGGAGTTTTAGCTTCATTTAAAGTATGTTTTTCAAGTTTTGCATAAAAGAACATGGCTGCCCAGCTCAGAGGCCTGACAATACTCGGAAGCTAAATACAAACATTTCAATAAAGAATATGAGTGAGTCTCTTGGTATTATTTAGTCCAGGAAACAGCGTCACCGTATCTTCTCGTGTCCTCCGGCAGGTAACAGTTTTGGTGGCATGGCATCTTCAGTCAACAGGAGGACAGGAGGGGGAGTTAGAGTCCTCAGATGTGGTCTGAGTAAACGTATGAGGATTAACTGGTGAAGAACAGGCCTTAGTGTGAGGACAGGTACTGGAGGAACTGGTACTGGAAGATTCTGCTCGGAGAGAAAACAGAATACGTAGTTAGGGATGTTAAAAGCACAAAGTCTGTTAACAGAACATGCTTGTATTAAGTGTAGCATGTGACTCCAGCAGCATTAACTATAACAGCATACCTAGAACAGGGAAGGTAATAGCTTTCCATCCACTACACTTTAGATCATATAGGCTAACACGATTAGGGGTGGCATTGAAACAAACAAGAATGGAGGACTAGACCTTTTAGCAGAATAATCCTTACATCCATTTACAATCCTTTTATGGCTTTTAACACTGTGCACAGTGGCCCAGCTAATGAGGGATGAAACGTGTGTGGGTTGGTTGTCCTGGCAACCTGCATGATGTGGCTGTCGTTAAAACATCCCACCTCTTCATTCACTTATCCGCATAATCAGGTATACATTATAATTTTAATTTTAATTTTTCACATTCAGTCGGGTCGACTATTAAATCATATCTAAATGTAACAAAACCGATTTTGTTTAGTTTTTTGTTTGATCAGGTGGAACAAAATCATGTGACTTGATCCGTCTATCACAGCTTGATATGTCATTGTTTATTTGAAAAACCCTTTCTCATCACCTTTTCACATATTAGCGATATTTTAACTTTTCCACCTTCTATTTTTGCGATATTTGGGTTTGTTTTTGAATTTTGGACTTGAATTCTGGGCAACCAACAAACCTGAGTGATTGCATGTGAAAGGCAAGACAGCAACTCAACATCTCAGATCACCACAAGACTCTTTTGACAGTGAACCCCCTGCCCTGCCCTGCCCTGCTCTGTCTAAGGCAAAGATGTAAAATAACAGGAAGAGACGACTCTGGCTCATGATGACCATGTGTCTGATCTCAACGATGCTCTTGTGAGAAGCTGTCTCAGAAGAGTGAAGGCTGTTATAGCAATAAAGGGAAGACCAAATCATGAGTCTGGATGCTTCTTAAATGGCTTGCCAACTTTGACAGACAACAGGGCTGGCTTGCACAAATCCCTGACCTTAACTCCACCAGACACCTTTGAAATGAACTTGGTTGCCAACAGTGTTACAGGACTTATTGTCCAACATAAGTACTTGACTTAAATCTAATGGAAAGCCATTTCAGAAGAGTGAAGGCTGTTGTCCTAGCAAAGGAGGAGGAACCCTGTAATAACACAAATGTTTAGGTGTAATATTTGGGTGTCTGTAAACTTGGTTATATAAGCTTCTAAATGCTCTTCAAGTACATATTCATCCAATCTATTTGACTATAAGAACAATGTCAGATAAACAAATACAGACCCTAAAGTGTTTGCTTTGGATGTTGTCAGTGTCAGCGCCCTTCCTCCTGTGTACAGTGACTTGCAGAAAATCCTGGTTATGCAACAGAAAGGTTGGGGAATTAGTTATATGTTAACTCTGTTAAGGACGATGCGGAGAAGAGGCGGTGTCATTCACTTTTACAGACGTATTTCCAAAAGTAACAGATGCCATAAACACCTGCCCTTCCCAATACCGCCCACTTCATATACCAATCAAAAAACTGGATTAAGAAAATTCTCCACCCACTCTTACTGTTTTCTCTTTCACCGCTATCTCTATGAAGCCAGCTTTTATTTGTGTCATGTTGCCAATCATGATGTTTAATAAACCCTAATAAAAAGAGCTTTATTTCAAGTGAGTCTGGGTTTGGTCTCAAATCAATAGCATTCAAGTCCAAGTCAAGTCTCAAGTCTCTAGCATACGAGTCAGATTTGAGTCTCTAACCACTAGCAGCAGGTCTGAGGTAAATTCAGTTGATTAGACATGATTTGGAAAGACACACACCTGTCTATAGAAGGTCTCACAGCTAATGATAGTAAAATTCAAGCCATGATGAGGATAGAACTGCCTGTAGAGCTCAAAGAAAGGATTGTGTGGAGACACAGGTCTGGACAATATTACAAAAAATTTCTGAAAGAGCACAGTGGCCTCCATAATTCTTAAATGGAAGAAGTTTGGAACAACCAGGACTCCTTCTAGAGTTGGCCGCCCCACCAAACTAAGTAATCGGAGAAGAAGGGCCTTGGTAAGAGAGGTGACCAAGAACCTAATGATCACTCTGACTGAGTTCCAAAGATCATGTGTGCATGGGAGAAACTCCAGACAGTCAACCATCACTGCAGCTCTCCACAAATCTTGGCTTTATGGCAGAGTGTTTGTCATCAGACCAATCTTTTCATCAAACCAGAGAATCTTGTTTTTCACAGTCTGAGTGTCTTTAGGTGCTTTTTTGCAAACTCCATGCGGGCTTTTGTGTCTTTTACCAAGGAAAGGATCCTGTCTGGCCACTCTGCCATAAAGCCCAGAATGGTGGAGTGCTGCTGTGATGGTAGACCTTCTGGAAGCTTCTCCCATCGGCACCAGCATTATTTAGCCACAATGCTGTTCTGACATGCTTTCCAAGACCTCCAATTACTAAACATCATCCACTTTGCTGTTGTTAGTACAAGTTCTGACACCTTATCATTTACAAATTAAGCACTGGTTCTAATCACATGATGGTATTATCTCCATGGACGTTTTTAAACCACTGGCTTCATCTTCTTCTTCTGCTTCTTCCTTCCCCACTGTGGCAGTATGCTGCCTCTGTGGTTTTTGGATGCTCCATTCATTATCTAGTTCTGGCATCAGGCTCATTTTACCTATTTCAATACGTCAATTAGGAAAATAATTTCCAGTTGAAAGTCCCTGAGTTCAGACCATCTTTATTATTGGTAACCATGCTGGATAAGCAGAGATTGTGAGGCTTCCAAGAGAGTTGCTTGTAAAAAGGGATATGATTATGTAATGGTGTTACACAATAAGTGACCTTTTCTGCACCTGAAATAGGCAGGTACACTGTAAACATCCAAAAGGGATCTGGCAATTAGGACAGCCCTGTCTCTCTAGGTATCTCATCGGTGTGTAAACATGCAGTCACACAGATGAGCCAACATGACCTTGGCACATGGCATACTCTTGCAGGTATTATTTAGTTACTGTCTTTCCCAGTCTTCTGGTCTGCTGTTATATAACCATTAGAAACAGGATAGTGTTTACAGAGTGAGAAAGACTGCTTTTTTAAACCAATTTAAATCAATGATCGTTTAAATTCAAATTTGGCTTCATTTCCTTCAGGGCAAATTATGAGTTCAATTTCCTGTGTGTGGAAAATGTTGTGATTTCAAATTTCTTGTCTCTGCAGGTCACTTCACGATTCAGTACAGAATTTTTCAGTGATTCAGATTCACCATAACCCTTGATCATTCTCTTCTCTGTGTTTATCCTGTTTTTCTTTGACATCTACAATACTCTATTCTCCTGGCTCCTAAAATGGTTAGTATTGTCAGGCAACCAAAAGAAATTGAACCATGAGCAGTTAGCATTAGAGTTCACCAACAGAGTAAGTGTTTTGCTTTTACTTTTCACTTTCAATCCATTACTCACTAAATTACATGAGACGTTTCAACACTTTATTATAAAATAAGCTTTGTGTTAAGGATTTTGGCCAACTGTAGGTTAATGTAAGTGTTAATGTGTAATAAGCTCCACTGTGATACAGTATAGACTATATTAAACTCATCGGTTCATGATACATTTAATTTATGATGGATTTGTCGGAACATATCCTCATCATAAATCAGGGTGCACCTGTACAATACAACTCCATTAATGCATATAATGCCTTATATAGTGTGGATTTTCTGGGGGTCTGGAACGGATTCATTCAATTTACATTATTCCTTATGGGAAACACTTGGTTGGTACTCGTTGTTTCAGTTCTCACCAATCCTTCTGGAACAAATTACCAAACAGAACCGAGCTACCACTGTATAAGGAAGTTCTGAGTTCTGTTGAGAACCTTGTAATCACACGTATCCCACGAGTCAGAGCAAAGTTGAATTGCCAATGCAAGTGCAGTTGTTCCACTTTTGTGACTACAAACAAAGCTAGTCACTATGTCATCCAAAAGATTAACTGAAGGGTACGAGCTGCATTCTAGTGAATCTTTGACTTTTTTTAAAGTAAAGAACTAGATGCTTGACAGTGGTAACAGCTACCCTATATGTTTGTGGAGAACTTCCTCTTGTAACTGTTTGAGAGTGTTGAAAAAGGTTCACATAAAACTCAAGGCAAAACAGAAAACCATTTGCAAAAGTTCTCCTGTGTTCACTGAATATGAACTGGTGGCCTTGACATAAAGAAACGATGAAATGTTTAAAATTTTAAACGTTGTTTAAAATGTGAACAGGTTTATTGTGAATAATAGTTACTTACAGTGAGGTAAAAAAGTATTTAGTCAGCCACTGATTGTGTAAGTTCTCCTACTTAGAAAGACGAGAGAGGTCTGTAATTTTCATCATAGGTACACTTCAACTATGAGAGACAAAATGAGAAAAAGAAATCCAAGAAATCACACCAAGAATTTAATTGTAAATCATGGTGGAAAAGAAGTATTTAGTCACCCACAAACAAGCAAGATTTTTGGCTCTCACAGACCTGTAACTTCTTCTTTAAGAACCTCTTCTGTTTTCCACTCGTTACCTGTATTAATGGCTCCTGTTTGACATCATTATCTGTATAAAAGACACCTGTCCACAGCCTCAAACAGTCTCCAAACTCAACCATGGCCAAGACCAAAGAGCTGTCGAAGGACACCAGGAAGAAAATTGTAGACCTGCAGCAGGCTGGGAAGAGTGAATCTACAATAGGCAAACAGGTTGGTGTGAATAAATCAATTGTGGGAGCAATTGTAAGACATACAATACCATTGATAATCTCCCTTGATCTGGGGCTCCACGCAAGATCTCATCCGTGGGGTCAAAATAATCATGAGAACGGTGAGCAAAAATCCCAGAACTACATGGATGGACCTGATGAATGACCTGCAGAGAGCTGGGACCAAAGTTAGTAACAAAGGCTACCATCAGTAACACATACACCGAGAGGGACTCAGATCCTGCAGTGGCCAGGCGTGTCCCCCGGCTTAAGCCAGTACTTGTACAGGCCCTCCGAAGTTCACCGAAGTTACAGCCCGTCGAAGTTAGTTTGCCAGAGAGCATATGGATGATCCAGAGAAGAGGATTGGAGAATATTCATGTGGTTCAGATGAAAACAAAATAGAAACATTTGGTAAAAACCAAATTGAAGATTGAACGTACCTGGGTCTTCCAGTAATACAAAGATCCCAAACTGCCACACTGCTTGGAGGAGTGGCTACGTAAAAAGCATTTCAAGGTCCTGGAGTGGCCTAGCCAGTCTCCAGACCTCAACCCCATAGAAAATTTGTGGAGAGAGTTGAAAGTCCGTGTTGCCCCAAAACATCACTGCTCTAGAGGAGATCTGCATGGAGGAATGGGCCAAAATACCAGCTACAGTGTGTGCAAACCTGGTGAAGACTTACAGGAAACGTTTGACCTCTGTCATTGCCAACAAAGGTTATGTTACAAAGTATTGAGTTGAACTTTTGTTATTGACCAAATACTTATTTTTCCACCATAATTTACGATTAAATTCATTAAAAATCCTACAATGTGATTTCCTGGATTTTTTTTTCATTTTGTCTCTCATAGTTGAAGTGTATCTATGATGAAAATTACAGACCTCTCTCATCTTTCTAAGTAGGAGAACTTGCACAATCAGTGGTCGACTAAATACTTTTTTACCCCACTGTACATCTCCATCCCAACACCATTAATGATTCAAGAGAACATGCATTTCGAAATTAATATGCATTTCGAATGCATGGTACATTTCCTATCATGAAGCACTTAACGTGATGAATCATCTTCACTGAGTGAGCTGACACATTTGCTCTTTCGATGCTCCAACATGAAAGATGTGCTTCCATGCCAACTAAGGTTGAGTCTACAAATATTATAATAAAACTCACAGCCTTTTTTGGAGTTAAGTGTGAAATGCTGCCAGGCTGTTGAGGATTTCTTCTTGAGGCTGCTATCGTGCTTTTGTTAACTCTCCAGTAAGTGCTAATGTAAAAACATCCCTAGTTAGAAAGAGAAATGCGCATGATGACGTCACCGACTAATCGACTATTAAATTAGTTGCCAACTCATTTGGTAGTCAATTGTAGTCAAATAACACTATGTAACACAAGTTTTGTTCCCAGCTTTTTAATGTTATATTCCAATTGCTTATGTCTAAAACAAATTAAAAATTGCTTACATTCATCATAAACTTCGCTTTTGTGACCACGGCAACGAAAATTATGAATTTTTATTATAGAAACAGGTCACCAACAGGCATGCCGAAGTATGCTTTGTGTAGGCCTCACACATCTTAGCAGATGCTTCCACAGAGTACTTTTTCGCTCTTGTCTTTATAAAATGGCCACATGCATAGCAAAATGCGTCCCTGCTGGATGTATGCAACCTATTGATGCCATCTAAATTGACTAAGTTGCTGTGTTGTTACTGTAAGGAAAAAGGGATGTCTTGTATCTCCAAACTCGATAAAAATGGTCAATCTTTATCCATGCAGTATCAAAGTACAAGAGTGTACTGAGGATTCAGCAGAGCAAGACTGATCACCCGGGTAGCAGAGTAACACACAATAATTCCTAAGCCCTCCTCCTTAATAGGTGTGGGGTGAAGTGTGAATACTGTCGTTATCAGAATCTGAATAGAGAATGAATTCACACCTGTCTGTCTAGGTCAGTTCCCCTTTGTCCCATGTGATGGCTGTTGCCCACACTTACTATGCAATCCCAATCAATTAGATCATGTCTCTCACGTCTCTCAGGAAGGGCTATATGGGCCCTATAGAACTGTAGTTATACAGCTACCTACAATGTCCAATGTACAGTCCCAGAAAGTTCTAGATTAATTCTGGACAGTTCTATAAACTTCTTGATAGTTCTCACAATTCCAGAAGCTTCTTAAGTATCTTGAAAATGGCGAATATCCTTAAAAATAATAATCAATTTCAAAATATCATTGTGCTGACCACAAAAGCAAAGTTTACAGGGAATAATAACTTTGTTCTATTCATTTAGGGTACAAACAATCAGGAAAACACACTTAACAACTGGGAACAAAACATTTTTTGAAAATTGTTACATGGTGTAATTCAATTAATCGTTGCACCCCTATTAACAGAGGGACAAAGAGAGGAATTGGTTTTCGAAAGAGTTACTGAGCATTGCCAGAAAGGGCTCTGAAAGAATTTGATAAAATCTTTAAAAAATGTATTTTTATTATTGAAATCTGAAAATGTGCACTTTAAACATGCATGCCTTTGTCCCAAAACATTATAGGGAGCTTTGTATATATGTAAACATTTGAATGTGTTGTTGAGACGTTCATGACTGTACTGTTACCCTTTTCTCCCTTTTCTACCAGTTAATGCTTATTTAATCCCCAGTTCACAAGGAGAATCCCTGCTACATGTATAACTCTCACAAAGGCCAATGGTCCTCAACATAAAGACACAAACTGCTTCTTTTTCACTGAACAACACCAGTCTACTACTGGAGCCAGTGGTGATTCTGGGGGGACAGTACCAATGTGACAACATGTTTGCTCCCTCAAAGGCCCAACTAAATGAAGAATGAGTTCATTAATTGATACTCTTAATTCCCACACTGCAATACTAAGGGCAGTGTAATGTGGTGGCACCTCTGGTCTGCTATGACTGACCCAGCTCTCACACTGAGAATTGGAAGTTTCTGGTGAGGTGGAACACTCTGGGAAATGCACCCTGACATCCATTACCAACCTTTCAACCATGTAATCTATGTGGACATGTATTCTGGTCCACAAACTCACACCTTGACTATTTGCAATGACAAACTTGGACTGGTAGCAGTGAACTGAGCTGTCAACTAAAATAAAGTCAACTAAAATGCAACTCAGACGGACCTTATCTCGCCAGAGTCCTCACCTTGAACAAGAGTTTCTTAGTAGGTACAGTGCTAATGCTAAACCCCTGTGTCTTGTGTCCCACCTCTGGCAAGATTAGGTCTATTGTTGAATGTCAAAGCTCATCCATACATTGTGTGTTTATGGTCAATGCACGCTTTTAGACTTAATTATAGTATTATAGAGTTATTGAGTATTATATTATAGTATTATAGAGTTATAGAGTAATTATAGAGTTAGTTAATGTCATAACTTGTGTTTGATGATATTTTTCTTTATTCACTTGGATAGTTTGACCGTTGATTGATGGAATAATATGAGTTTGTTAACCTGACAAATTAACAGGATTTATGTTATGTTAACAGAGCAACAAGCAAACATATTTTTACATCTATGCAAATATTTATAAGTTGAATAAGTAATAAATTCAGAGTTATTTAACATTAAGGAGTACTTAAATTTATTCTACGTTACATTTGGTTACATTTAGTTACATTTACACTGTCTTACAGTTACATCTGGCCCTTTGAGGGCAACCATTATGCTGATGTGGCCCTCTGTGAAAAGGAGTTTGTCACCCCTGGCCTAGTGGTTAAGGTAGTAGACTATGGATAAGAAGATCCAGGGTTCAAAACCCACCTTTGCCAGGCTGCCACTGTTGGGTCCTTGAGCAAAGCCCTTAACCCACAATAACTTGAATTGTAGGATTGTATCAAATGTAAGTTGCTCTGCATAAGGACGTTTGCTTAATGACATGAATGCTCTTTGTTTATTTATTTAACGTCATTATCGGCATCAGTGGCCATTTCAGCGACACACACACAATACATAAGGTTACATCAAGACTAGTCATATATAATCAATTAACCTAACATGCGTGTCTTTGGACTGTGGGAGGAAACCCACAGTATGGAAATTAATGGCTGTACATTGGTTTACCTCACCAAGGCTCCCGAGTCTTAGTGCTTCTTGGGGTGACTGGGTTAGTCATATCATATTAGAGGTATTTATTGCCTCTATCAATACATTTTAAACATGGGCCTAAATACTGCAAATGTAACTTCATCACTTACACTAAAAACTTAAAGATGGAAATGTTTTACTTCCAAAAGTAAAAAAAAATTTTCTGAACACTATGGTAAAAAAGTAATTTTGGTTAAAATTTCACCCTAAAAATCTCCAAACTAACCTTAATCCTTTGATGGCTAATGTGTCACTGAAGCTGTGTTTACAATGCAGCTCTTCATAAATTCACAAATTCTGTTTAGAAATTGGATTACTAAATGGTTATGGGAATTACAATGACCAATGATCCTATAGTAGCATTGTGTAGTTTGTGTAGTGGAAGAAAGCAGAAACCTCACGCTATCATATTGAATTTTAATCTACTTAAGAAGCTCAGGGGTATCACTCATGACTGATCACGTTACATTTCTAAGAGCTAAATAAAGGCCTGTGTATAAGATTTGGTTAGTGTTTCAGTCAATTTGGCACATGGTTGCATGTGATGTGTTTGTGTGTGTGCATGATAGACCTTAATCCTGTGCATGTCAGATCACCCCAGGCTAGTAATGTCACAGTATACTCTACGTTACTGCCACTCGCTCACTCACTTTGCATACCTGCTTAATTCAGTACAGGGTCACAGGGGACTAGGACTTATCCAGCAGCACAGAGCGCCAGACAATATGATACCAGGTTCGGCTTTACTCAAGCTGTTCTTCTGTCATCAATTCCAGTCCTCATACCGTTACTCATATCATATCAGGGGGCAATAACTCCCCTCCTTCCTATGGTTTACAGAGCATGCCATGCCACCAAAACCTACCACGAGACACGAGAACCTACAGTGACTCTGCTTACTAGATTAAATAATGGCAAAACTCACTCATATTCTCTATGTTATTATATGTATTACTTTATTTGTTGTATATAGAAGGCAGAAATCAAACCAAGCATGCTTTGGAGTTGATGTTTCTTGGCTCCAATTGACAATAGTGAGACAAACTGTGACAAATGTCAAAATACTGTGTCAATACCACAAACCCACTAAACAATAGAAACCTACTTGAAAGCCAGATAATAATGTAATAATATTAGGTTACTTTACACATTTGAACAACATGCAGAAATTGATTTTCCTGTGAAGTTTTGTTTCCAAAGAGTCTAGTAGTACACGACACCCGGTTAGTCAGCTAGTCAACTAGGATTCATTCCACTAGTGAGTTTAAAGTGGCTCCTCCTCCATCTGCAAAGTCTCCAGTAACCACTGAGATCACTAATCTGTCTTTATTATAGCTCCATTAACAGATTTTTAAAAGAGAGGAAGTCACTGAAATGGGTTTTGTGCATAGTTAATGTGTAAATGTCCCGGAACAAATTACCTAAGAGTTATTTTTATTTAAAAAACAAAACAAAACAAAAAAAACATAGAAAACAGGTAACTGCTTTGGTCAATGACACATCGTGTGCACATAGATTGGTACATAAGGTGTTGGCTAATCAGACCATCGATTTTAAGTGAGATATACAGGTTGAGGAAAACATAAGCATTGCTCATTAATTTTAAAATGTAGTGTTGTTTGAGTGACAGCAGAAAGACTGTTATTTAACTCTCTCATAACATCTCTACTTGTTTAAACTCTGCAAAATCAGATTTCATCAGAAATGCTCCTGCTAGATTATATCAGATTTCCTGCTGGACCAGTCACATGATGAGACCCTGAAGCACACCTTTGGCCAGGAGAGAGTCATCGATGCTGAAGTGCTGTGCCTGCTAAAATGCAAGCCATGGCTTAATTGACAGGAAAACAAGCAGGATTGCTGTTTTTGCTGCTAATTCCCTACTAATTTTGTAAACAGATGTGGTAAGTGGTAATAAAGAGTCTCATAACATATAACACCTGACAGAGAGAAAGGGCAAGAGAAAGTACAAGAAAAAGAGATAAAGAGAGAGAGCGGTGCGAAAGCAACTTTTGGGAACATTTTTATTGATTTTTATAAACCTGCTTACCTAGTGACATCACAGCTGAACCTGTCATGACATTGGCCAGTGCTGTAGGTCTACTCTTCTGCAGCCCAGTGACTGGTTGTGATCTGGACACCATATGACTATCTCCTCCCTGTTACTCAACCTTGAATGATTAAAAAAACCCATTATAGAGCGCCTACACAAACAGTTCCAACCTTGGTACTAATGCACCGGCTGATAAGCCGGTGTCCACAATAAGGTGTCATGCTACAGCTCTTCCTGCTTGTAAATATGGTTATCATATCCGGTGATCTGTACATAACATGCACCACATGAAAAGCTTTGGTTTAGCAAATGAAACATGATACGCCTCTGCATAACAGTTTACTTGCTTATCTTGCAGTTTATTAAAAGTTTTTATCTACACTACAATTGAACTGTGAAGATATATATGATGTCTGTGGCTGGAAAATGTTAGCTTATCAGGCAGCATGTGTACTTGCTGATCAGTTTCAGTGTGCTTAATAATTATGGTTTCTCAAACCATCTTTCTTTAAACAAGCATCAAGTTTGAATCAGAAACTAGCCAGCACTGATTTATTGTTATTCTGGTCACACTTCTGGAGTTTTGATTGATGGAATGCTGTTGTTAAGGTGGGGTCGGAGAGCCCACCAATAAATGCAGATAATTTGGAACCCTTTATGCAGATCAGCAGACAAACCACGACATACGAAATAGAGAAGAATTTAGTAAATGAGCAAACAAGATAATTGAAAACTTAATGGTAGCGCAGGAGTGAACGTCAAGCCCAGGAAGACGGCAGACGAGATGCAGTGCATGGAGGGTGTGAGGAGAGTAGTTTCCAGCAGGGGGGTCCAGACCCAGGACCGCCGTGGGAAACCAAAAGCCAGTGGAGAAGGAGGATAGCAGGAAAAACTGACTGGGAGCTCCAAACTGAAAATAAACCGGCATGGGACCCGTAACAAACAGAAAATGCTCAGTAACAGGCTAAGGCTAGTGCTAGCAGGATAGCACGAGTATAAGACTGTAGGGACAGTCTGACAATAAGTTTGAGGCTATGCTAACTCAACAGAGCTAGGCTAAGCTGAGGTTGCTATAGCTAAGCAGCCAGTACCATGAAGGAGACGGAATAATCTGGCGATGTCTGGGCGATCGGCTGGCGATTAAGTGCAATTCTGAAGAGAGTAGATAATGGAAAGCAGCTGTGTCTCGTTGGAAGAAGCGTGGATGAATCAGGAGCGGCAGCCAACCCATCTCTAGGAAGCAAGCACAACACACACACACTGCTCGGGGAGAATGTAAACAAACGATAAGGTATCATGTGAAAATGACAAAAAACGGAGACGACCCAGAGCGAACCCTAACAGTACCCCCCCAACGATCGCCACCTGGCGATCACTGGGGCCTGCCAGGGTTGGCTCTGTGGAAATCATGGATAAGAGATTTGTCGTAAATGGCTGAACGTGGGACCCAGGAGCGTTCCTCCAGACCGTAACCCTCCCAATCAACCAGGTACTGAACCCAGTGGCCCCGCCGATGGCTGTCCAGGAGGCAAGAGACCGTGAAAACCTGGTCACCGTTGATGACCAGGCGGGCGGCGGGGGTTCGGCTGGAGGGCTAAGGTCCGAGGAACTGACCAGTTTAATCTGAGAAACATGAAACGAAGTGTGAATACGCAGTTGAGAAGGCAACTTAAGACGAACGGAAGTGCCGTTAATTACCTTAACGATAAGGTCCAATGAAACGCGGAGCCAACTTCCTGGACTCAACGTTGAGCGGGATGTTGCGCGCCGAGAGCCAGACCATTTGTCCCGGAGAGTATGTAGGGCTGGGTCTTCTCCGCTTGTCTGCTGAGCATTGCTGCGCACCGCTCTGGTGGTCTCCCATGTCTTGTGGCAGTGCTGGAGGGGGTGGTTGACAGAGGGGACCGTGTCGTCAACGTTCTGGTCTGGGAAGAGGGGGGGTAGGTAACCCAGAGAGGCCTCGAAGGGGGATAGGCCCGTGGCGGCGATCGGCAGGGTTTTGTGTGCATACTCGGCCCAAGCCAGCTGGTAGCTCCACTTCGTGGGGTCCTTGGAGGTAAGGCAGCGCAGAGTGGCTTCAATGTCCTGGTTGGCCCGCTCGGCCTGCCCGTTGGACTGAGAATGGAAGCCCGATGACAGGCTGACAGTAGCTCCCAGGGTCTTGCAGAAGGAACGCAAAAGGGAGACGAACTGGGGCCCCTGATCCGAGACAATGTCGAGGGGGATACAGAGGATTTTAAACACCTGGTTGAACAGCACGTCCACCATCTCCGTGGCTGAGGGCAGCTTGGGGAGCGCGATGAGATGGACAGCCTTCGAGAAACGGTCAACAACCATTAGAATGACTGAGTTTCCGTCGGACACAGGGAGCACCGTAATGAAGTCGGCTGCGATAGAAATGGAGAGAGGCTGCAGAAGGCCAGCGGGGGGTTGATGAGAGGCCTTGGCCCGAGCGCAGGTGGAACAGGCTCCCACGAAGCTTCGCACATCCTCCTCCATGGGGGGCCACCAGAAATAATGCCTGGCCATGGCGAGAGTCTGCCGGCTCCCAGGATGAGTGGCAAATGGAGACTCGTGGGCCCATTGGAGGGTGGCTGTCCGGGCTGAAGTTGGCACATATATTCAATCTGTTCCCTGTGCCTCCCTGATAGTATGCTCGACCTTCCAGGAAAGGTGACCAACGAGATGGTCCACGAGGAGGATTGTGTCAGGTGGTTCAGGTCGGCCTTCCGGCGGAAAATACAAGAGAGGGCATTTGGCTTAGTGTTGCGTAAGCCTGGCCTGTAGGTGAGGGTGAAGTCAAAGCAATTGAAGAAGAGGGCCCACCTGGATTGACGGGAGTTCAGGCGCTTGGCGACTTCTATGTATGCGAGGATGCGGTGGTCAGTCCATACCACGAATGGTTGTTCCGCTCCCTTAAGCCAATGTCTCCACTCTTCCAATGCTAGCCAGGAGCTCTCTGTTGCCCACATCATAATTTCTCTCTGCTGGGGAGAGGCACCGCACAGGGGTGCAACTTGCCGTCCGTATCCCCCCATTGGGAGAGCACGGCCCCAACTCCCGTGTCCGAGGCGTCCACCTCAACGATGAACTGCCGGTTAGGGTCTGGCTGGGCAAGGACCGGCGCTGACGTGCACAGGGTCTTCAGCTGGTTAAAAGCCCTGTCGGCCTCAGGTGTCCACTGGTAGGGGACCTTAGTTGAGGTGAGGGTGGTGAGGGGGGCCGGGACCTTGCTGTAATCCCGAATAAAGTCTGGTAAAAGTTGGCGAAGCCCAGAAATTGCTTGAGGTCCTTGCACAGTTGGGGGGGGGGGGGTAGTCCACCTTGATGCTGCCCCTCTGGATGACGAAGCCGAGGAATGTGACGGTATCCACATGGAACTTGCACTTCTCGGCTTTGACAAACAGCTTGTTGTCCAGGAGGCAAGAGAGGACCTGGAAAACGTGGGTGATGTGCTCGTCTCCTGATCGGGAGAAGATCAGAATGTCACCCAGATAGATGAACACGCACCGGTTGAGGTGGTCACGCAATACGTCGTTCACCAGGACCTGGAACACCGCCGGGGCTTTGGATAGTCCGAAAGGCTCGAAGTGACTGAGTGGGGTATTGAAGGCCATCTTCCACTCATCTACCTCATGGATGTGGACCAGGTGGTAAGCGTTGCGTAAGTCAAGCTTAGTGAAGATCGTAGCTCCCTGCAGCAGGTCGAATGCAGAGGAGATGAGGAGAAGAGGATATCGGTCATGCCAGGTGATGCTGTTGAGGCCTCGGTAGTCAATACATGGCCGCAAGGACCCGTCCTTCTTGGAGACGAAGAAGAAGCCGGCCCCCAGGGGAGAGGAGGAGGGCTGGATAAGTCCTGCAGCCAGGCCTTCGGCGATCTATTCCTCCATCGCCTCCCTTTCACTCTGTGACAGTTGACAGAACCGACTGGTGGGTAAGGAAGCCCCCGGTAGGAGTTCAATCGCGCAGTCATATGGCCGGTGTGGCGGGAGGCTCTTGGCTCGGTCCTTACTGAACACCTGCCGGAGGTCGTGGTAATCCGTGGGCACGTTGGACAGATCCACAGGGTCCACGGGCAGAGAAGTGCGAGCGGGGGACCTGGCGGCAACGCTGATGGCAGAAGTCGCTCCAGCTGGTGACCCTGCCTTCCTTCCAGTTGATACTAGGACAGTGGAGGGCTAACCATGGATGTCCCAGTACCAGTGGCGTGCGCGGGGAGGAGATGACCGTGAAGGAGATGATTTCCTGATGGTTGCCGGAAAGGGTCAAAGGCAGGGGTGAGGTTCAGTGGGTAATCTGGGCGAGCAATCTGCCATCCAGCACGTAAGCCCACACAGGATTGTCCAGGTCTTTAAGGGGAATACCAAGCTGGGCTGCAAGCTCCTCATCCATGAGGTTCTCCTCGGTGCCGGAATCAACCAGTGCTTCGACCGTGCGCATGATGCCGGGTAAGCGCAGGACGACAGCAAGTGTGAGGAATGGTTGGGCAGCTGTCGGGGGCTTAGTGCACTCGTCAGGACCCCCAAGTTCACCGACGAGCCTGGTCTTTTGTGCAGACTTCACATTGTTGAATGCTGTGGCCGGACTGCTCACAGTACGCACAGAGCCCCAGTTCTCTGCGCCAGGCCCGTTCGGAGGCCGAGAGTCGTGCGTGCCCCAGCTGCATGGGCTAGGGTTCCTCCACATCGCACGGGGAAGGCTCTGAAGGAGGGTCTGGTGCGCTCAAACGAGGTTGCCTGGACTGGACGCGAGGCCCTCTCCAACCTACACGCGTGTGTAGCCAAGTCTACCAGCGCCTGTAGGTCAACGGGGTCATCACGGACCGCTAACTCATCTCGAAGACATTCGAACAAACCGGACTGGAAGGCCTCACGTAACGCGGGCTCATTCCATCCTGCGTCCGCGGCCAACGCCCAGAACTCCATGGCGTAGTCAGAGACTGATGCGCCTCGTGGTTCGGTTGGTCAAAAACCGTATGGAACCATTGCAGGAAGTTGTCGTATGAGAGCTCCCCAAACCTGTCCCGGGAGACAATGGCCTCAGTCCACGTTAGGGCCCTGCCCCGAAGGAGGCCCACAACATATGAGACCTTATTGGCATCGGAGACGAAGGTCGATGGACACTGCTGGAACACCAGATTGCATTGCATCAGGAATCACAAGCATTAGGTGAGAGTGCCAGAGAAGGGCTCTGGGTGGGTGATGGGGGGTTCCGATCCTGGTGGTGGTGAACGAGACACTGAGGCGGCCATGGCTCCTGTCGGCGGCCCAGCCGGTGTTTCCAGAGGGGCAGTGGTGCTGCTGGAGGGAGGAGAAGCGCTCCCAGGGGTAGATGAGGTCTGGCTCCCGGCCGCAAGACCGCCGCTCTGAGAAGGAGAAATAACCAGTTGGTTAATAGTAGTAGTGAGGTGAGCTAGTTGGCGATTAAGTGAGCAGTTGGACTAAAGCAGGGTCGCCAGCAGTTGGTTGTGCTGCTGGAGCCACACCTGCTGGCGATCCAAGGCTATATCTACTGGGACTGACTGGGCTGTCTGTTTATTTTGTTAAGGTGGGGTCAGAGAGCCCACCAATAAATACAGATAATTTGGAACCCTGTAGCAGATTAGCAGACAGACCACGACATATGAAATTGAGGAGAATTTATTAAATGAACAAACAAGGTAATTGAAAACTTAATCGTAGTGCAGGAGTGAATGTCAAGCCCAGGAAAACAGCAGACGAGATGCAGTGTATGGAGGGTGTGAGGCGCGCAGCGGTGGTGTGGAGCTTGCTTCAAGCAGGGGGGTCCAGACCCAGGCCCGAACCAAACCAAAAGCAGGATAGCACGAGTATAAGACTGTAGGGACAGTCTGACAATAAGCTTGAGGCTATGCTAACGCAACAGAGCTAGGCTAAGCTAAGGTTGCTATAGTTAAGCAGCCAGTACCATGAAGGAGACAGAATAATCTGTACAGTGTAAGGAGCAAACCAGAGGCTCTTCTCCAAATATGTGCCCAAATATGATGACCACTCACAGACTGAACGAATAATGCTGACTATCTTGTTACATCAGCAAATGTTAAGCTCTGGCATATGTTATATGGTAAATGAAGAGCTGGTTCTCATAGTTGATGTGTTGGATGTGTGACAAGTGTTCAGTAGTAAAGACGGGGTGTGAATATGACAAGGACCATATCATTATGTCCAGCCAACTTGGTTGGAGTATCTCTGAAGTGTAGTGCTGTAGTACTCAAGAGCATAAACTAGTGGTCTCTGTCTTGTCTCGGTCTTGATCTTATTTGGACTCTGTCTTGTCTCAGTCTCAGGGTAAGATGGACTCAGAAATTGTTGTTGAGACCAGCCAACTTTTGTTCGATCATTATTGAATATCAATAATCCATTCAAATAGAATAAACCAGTCTTTCTCTGAATATATCAAAATCGTTTTCCATTTTCTTCTTTTTATTCTTGCATGATGAAAAACTCTTAATCTGGGCTCTGTCTTGTCTTGGTCACGGCCACTCCCGGTCCCGTTTCTTGACTCTAAGTACTAAAAGTCTTGGTCTTGACTCGGAATTGATGTGTCCCAGTCTCGGTCTTGTCTTGGACTCGGCACTAGCAGTCGACTACAACATAACTGAAACAGCAAGGCTTTTGCCGTGCTCCCAGTCAGCAATGGTGAGTACATACCTACAGTGGTCCAAGGAGGGACAAACCATCATCCATTGACAGGGTGTTGCGCACCATGGCTCATTCCTGCATGAGGGTCATAAAGGTTATCCTCTCTGGTGCGAAGCTACAGAAGGACACAAGTCACAGTTTTTCATGGAAAGAGCACAAGATGGTGGAGGGAGTGCGATGTTATGCATTTAAACACTGTTACGCAAAATGTGATCATAATATGTGGTGTATTGGCTTTTTAGTTGTACAGTACATTTCAGTTTTGATGTGTATAAGTTTGATTTTCATATTCATGGGTTGCTTGTTGAAAAATGCACATGCTAATGTTCATCTTATGCAATAACTAAGTTGGTCCCACATGCTTATATGTGCTTATACATTCCCACTATTATGATCAGTAATTCAGTAACTGTAGTCAGTCATTGTAATCAGCCTAGTCACATGTACCTCTGTTTCTACTTTGAGCTACAAATTTCACGTTTGCTAAAACCCTAGCAAACACACCACAGTAATGTTAAATATCTTTGTTCTGTTTGTGTGTACCACCCACTTTTACAACCTCATCTGACCTCGTGACCTTGTAATGATTCTGATTTTTCTGAACAAAGTGGTCCATATATTTCACTTATTCACCTCTATTACCCAGGTACAATTCTCACCTCATGTTATTGTCTGTGGAGATTAGCATATTCTCCCATGAGTATGAAAATCCCAGTACATGTTTTGGTGTTATATTGCCCTAGCGTGATGTGTTGCTTCGATACACATAAATCCACTTTTCCTAATAAATATTTTCTTGGGATCTAAAAATGCATCTGGTTGGGAAGTCTACATTGCCTAAACTATCTGGGATGTGGATGTGTTTGCTGTCATGTTGCCTTTGCTCACTACATTCACTATATACTGGGTGAGTCAGATAGCCATACAGATTTTGCAATAATGGAAGTGGATCGGTGATAACAAATGCCAGTAAAATAGTCTACTTTATGAATGTGTATTGGGTCACAGCCAAATCTGGATGCAAACACCACAGACTGAGCATTGACTGGAAAATAACAGGGGGTTATAAAACGAAATGTTTATGTATTAAAGTTCATGGTGCCATGGCTTTCTTAACTCCCTCACCACACACACTAACCACTGCCCCCAGGCACCTCCTTCCCAACCTCCTTCCCGTAATGTCCTCATCTGAAACACAAAAACTGGTCACATTATCTTTGCATCGATGTCTAAGAAGTCGAGTCAGGTCATACCCTAAGGTTCGCTGATGGTGGATGGAGATTCGATGTTGGAGGCTATTCCTACCCTGCACATAGCGTTTCCAAAATAGCCTCAGGACCCACCGTCACACGGATCAGGGGAAATCACAGACGTGAATGGAGATGAATGAATGACAGACAAGAAATAAGTTGCAGGAGCGCAGTTGCGTAACTGAAATTGCACCGCACTTCCCAGCCTGATTGATGTCAGGGGGGTGTGCGTGTGTGATGGGTCGCGCGTCCCTGCATGAATGACGTCATGTGAGACGTCGCGTCCGGAACAAGCGCTCTATAAATAATGCTACAGCGAGTAATGCGCGTTGCTCAACCATTTAATCCACAGTGCTTTTGTTTGGTGACTCTGCATTTTTATTTAGGTCCATTTGAAATCTTTTTATTACAGATTTGTTTCAGCTTTGACGGTTGTTGTAAAACCTGTATTTCTAAGATCATTAGTTTTTCTGTGTGAACGATTTGAGGGACGCGGTTACAGACATGTATCCTGAGGGCAACACCGGGTAAGAAATCATCAGCAGATATTCCCCTGTTCGGGCTTGAATGATGATTATGCGTATTTTCCATGCTTTGAACTTTTAGTGTATTTTTATTTCTTTTTTATTTCATTTTATTTATTTTTTTGCTGACCTTACATTGCAGGTGCGTTTGTGTTTGCGCGCTCCAGTGCCTTGGTGCGCTTGTGCGCGCCCAGGAATTTAATCGTTTTGCGCAGGGACTTTGACGTTGCTTTCTCAGAGCGCTCCGGTGGCTCGGTGGTACAGGCCAGCCCCTGTAAACTACAGTCCCTAAACAGCCTGGTTTCGAATCTCGGACGGACCTTCCAGCGTGATGCTGGGGTGTCAAAGGCTGCATTATTAACAGTGTATCCTGGGGAAACGTGGCTTTTGTTATATAGTGCTTTTCTTGCTTTCTGGGCGAGGTTGGCATTGTGGGGCATGAGGTTAGCCTCACCTACCGACCTCAGCCTGCGCGGAGTATGCATGTTGTCTGTGTGGGTTTACTCCTGGTGCTCCTGCTTCCTCCCACATCCCAAAGACATGTGTTAGATTAATTGGTCACTCTAAATTGGCCAGGTGAATGTGATTGACTATCAACGTAGCCTTGTTCTCGTCACGGTTAGCCATTGATGCCAAAAAGCTGTGTTAAATAAAATAAAGCCCAAGCTCTCCACAGCTGGACATGCAGAATCTGAGTAGCCCTTTCCCTGACACTTGTTAGAGCCATGGATTATGATACTAGAAACCCATCAAACGTTTGGCAGTTGCCACAGACTCTATCGTTTGTACACGTGTGTTGAGTCAACTCTTGGTTAGTTATGTAATAAACCATGTGTGTGTGTGTGTGTTCAGTTACAGTTATGAGGAGTGCAGGGCTACGGCTGACTGGCTGATGGCTCAGACGGCAGTGCGCCCCCTGGTGGGCATTGTTTGCGGCTCTGGACTGGGAAGACTTGCTGACCTGCTGAAAGATCAGGTGGCCTTCAACTACAGAGACATTCCCAACTTTCCCCAAAGCACAGGTCAGTTATACGTTATTAACATATTACAGCCTTGTTTTTGCAAAACAGGGCCCAGACTGACTACTAGCTTCGTGTTACATTACAATACTAAGAGCAGCCAAACATTATGAAGAGATCTTCATGATGACATGGTGCCTTGCAGCAGTAGTAAGCTTCACAACGATCCTGCTGCATCAAATTACTTCTAATATGTGACTTTATGTTGATTTTCTTTTTTTACTTCAACCAGTGCATGGTCATGCTGGCCGACTTGTGTTTGGGACTCTGAAAGGGAGACCATGTGTCTGCATGCAAGGACGGTTTCATCTCTATGAGGGACATCCCATTCAAAAGGTATAACTTGTTCTGTAAAGGCTGAGATTACAAAACAATGAACAAGCAAATATCCATGATCAGCCAAACATTAAAAGCACTGCTATGTGCTTAAGTATATAACACTGACTGTGTGATTTGGTGGGTGAGGTAATGCGTTGGGCTGGGAAACCTTGGGTGTTGGCATTCAGGAATGGATTAAGAAACATCCATTGCTGAGAAACAAAGTGATCAAGCTGTTGACTTGAATCTCAATCACTGAGCTTCTGTGGGATGTGCTGGATAAACAAGTCCAATCCATAGAGGCCCTATATCACAAATTACAAGGGTTTAAAGGATCTGCTCATAACATATTGGTGACAGATTCCCAAGATCTCAAACCTTGAATATCTGGGGGATGTGCTGGACAAACATGGAGGCACAACCTCGGAATTTACAGGGTTTATATGATCTGCTGTTCACAGCTTGGTGCCAAATACCACAGGAAACCTTCAGAGGTCTTGTGGAGTCCATACGTCAATGGGTCAGAGTCTTGGTGGGACCAAGTTGGTGTATGTCTGCACTATTCATTAATTGTTGGTGCAGTGAGGTGTATACATGTGGCCACCACACATGAGGATGTCCCACATCCTCTCATTCAATCAACTGCAGATGGAAAATATTTGAAAAACTATTCTAGAAAGAAAGAAAACAGCCACACAAATTAAGGCTGACCTGTGTAGAGTTTTCTGGCTGTAGCCTCCCAGATCCACTCATTGTTTGAGCTTTGATCAGGTTGTATTTTTTGTTCATGTATACAGACATATCTTGTCCCCAAGTAGTACAGCATAACAACTATTTACACAGCATCTACATTGTATTAGGTATTACAAACAATTTAGAGTTGATACACAGTATTCATCAAAAGTATGCATCAATTACATGTGATGATTTTGGTATCCACAAGTGGTTCTATAACCAATCACCTGTGGACCCAGAGGGCTGGTGCAGTGAAGTGTAATGTATCTGCTATTGTTGTCTTAGATCACCCTGCCCATGCGGATTTTTAAGCTGATGGGTGTGGAGACAGTGATCCTGACCAATGCTGCAGGAGGCCTCAATCAAGACTTCAAGGTGGGAGACATCATGATCATCAAAGACCATCTAAACATGCCAGGATTTGCTGGCAACACCCCCCTGGCAGGACCCAATGATGAAAGGTCAGTGAAACTGTTTGACAGTTTTTCCCCCAAACTGGCCTCTCCTCCCTCAAGCACAATCAATTGTGAATATATGTGGCATCTGACCTGGCCAAAGGCTCGAACCTGAGATCACTTGGTGGGGGGCTGGCATTTCAGACCACTGTGCCACCTGGGCACCTGTTTTGTATTACCCCCCTTCTCATCTCTGAGTTCTGGGTGTTATAACTGCAATTCATTGGTCTATGCACTTGTAATTTGTATATATTATTATTATCCATTAATGCAAGTGCTTGGACCTTCAGCTTAGATTTAATCCAGTGTTGAGGCCAAGCTGATATACCACTGATCTAGTATTATTTATGTTCTATAACAAAAAGAATCCTTCAAGTGTATATATGTATATATATGAAGTGGAACAGAAAGGCTGAGTTATTGTCTTATCTCCTGCAGGTTTGGTGTGCGATTTCCCTGCATGTCAGATGCGTACGACAGGCAGCTGCAGCAGCTGGGCATGGAAGTGGGCATCAAGCTGGGTTACAGTGATTTCCTCAGGGAGGGGGTGTACTGTGTGGTAGGGGGCCCTACGTTCGAGACCATTGCCGAGTGTCAAATGCTACACAAACTGGGAGCTGATGCTGTTGGTGAGGATCCTATTCTCAACCTTTTCTAGTTGCACAGAACATTGCTAGTGCTTTGGCCTTCCTGGAGATCAATCAATGCTCACACTTTCTAACAGATTTGCAACGTGCAGCATTAATGTTTAACCGTAACTGCTTTCCTTTCTCTTAGGGATGAGCACGGTTCATGAGGTGATAGTGGCTCGTCACTGTGGCATGCATGTCTTCGGTCTGTCTCTGATAACCAACCTGGCAGTGACGGACTATGACAGCGTGGAGAAGGCCAATCATGAAGAAGTTCTTGAAGCGGGTAAACAAAGAGCAGAGCAGATGGAGAGGCTGGTGTCTGCCATGGTCACTCACATAGAGCACAACAGTCTTTAAAGTGGAGTTCAAGTAGAGACAGTGAAGAGGTGCTTTTTTATCATACTGATGGTTGCACCTGTGCAGTCACGAGCATTAGATAATCAGCTCACTGCTGTCGATTACCTTTTGGCATGGTGCAATATGTAGTCCGAAGGATTCTTGAACTTCTTTTTTTATTTAATTCTATAAATACTCTACAGTATTACAGGAGAAGAGTTTGATCATGTATTTTCCTTTAATAGAACACAAAACAAGACTGGATCTATGTAACTATTTTATTAACGTTTATGTTTATATAAACATGGATCAGGTGTCCATTGTATGTCCCTTTTTCTAACATTACCATATTTTATTAAAGTTGCATATTTATTATTACTATAATGTCTCTTTTCTTTTGTGTGTTATATTAGAAAACAAGCAAAGCAAATTGATTATTTATGGGTATTTTTTCATGTTTTAACATCACTTATCCTGGACAAAGTCGCAGGGTGTCCAGAGCCTATCCTGGAATTCACAGGATTGGGGTCCCTGTTGCAGCACTGGGGGATAATCCCCTCACTCCTAGTTCAGACATGGTCAATCATATAAACTATCAGGACTTGAACTCCTTTCTCTGTGATGCTGGGCTAATGAACTGCTCCTGTGCCAACCACATGTATATTGAAACTACATGACTGTGGATAAATATGCACCATATGAGTGTAAAGTCACCAACTCTGCACCTCCTCCCAGGGGGCATGGAAGTTGAGGGCTTCTGACTTAAAATAAACTGCTGAAGGTCACAGTGAATCTCTCAACCTGACACTCGACCTCAGCCTGAGGGCTGCAGTCCATGAGAGAACCTCAGTGAGTGTAAAGCTCAAAAAAGAAATATACTTATAAACTGATTAACATACTTTACAGTGGTGCTTGAACGTTTGTGAACCCTTTAGAATGTTCTATATTTCTGCATAAATATGACCTAAAACATCATCAGATTTTCACACAAGTTCTAACAGTAGATAAAGAGAACCCAGTTAAACAAATGAGAGAAAGTATCATACTTGGTCATTTATTTATTGAGGAAAATGATCCAATATTACATATTAGTGAGTGGCAAAAGTATGTGAACTTCCAGGATTAGTAGTTTACATTTACATTTACAGCATTTAGCAGACGCCCTTATCCAGAGTGACTTACAATTGATACAGTCTTACAATCCAAGCAATTGTGGGTTAAGGGTCTTGCTCAAGGACCCAACCGTGGCAGCTTGGCAGAGGTGGGATTTGAACCCTAGACCTTCTGGTCCATAGTCCTGTACCTTAACCACTAGGCCACCACAGTAGTTAACTTGAAGGTGAAATTAGAGTCAGGTGTTTTCAATCAATGGGATGACAATGTATGCAGAAATATAGCCCCAGGAGCCTCTGGTGAGGTGGAAAAACTCAGGAAAAGCACACCTGCAAAACGTCCTGTGCCAGTAACTCACCTGAAATAGCACACCTGGACTTTATTCTGCAACAGGCAGCCTTCAGGACTTGTGTCCTGTATTTTTCAGGCAGAAAAAATAACAGCTACTCTGTAACAAGCAGACCTCACCTCACTAGTGGTAGGAGATGAACCAGGGTGGCTCAAAATTAAAAACCAGTGGTCTACTTTCCTAGCTACTCTGGTTTAAATACCACTTTTAGGTCAGTTACGGAGTTGCTGTTTGGTATCTGGCACCATAAAGCACGGTTCTAAGGTTACTGCCTTGTTGTAAGCCCAAAAGTTGGGAAACCACATAAAGTCCATGTATGGCTTACTGGCACCATTGAAAGTGCAGTTGCGCTCCATTTGGTTTCCATAACTCTGCAAAAATTACAACATTGGCGAGAATAAGGGGGAGGAGGCTTGGAACTGTTTTGAATAACAGTGTTGCACATTTCACATATTTACGATCATAGCAAGCAACTGTCTTAAGTAATGCGTAAGTTACACGGCATGAAAATTCTCAAGTAGTGGTTCCCAACCTTTTTTTCCTTGGAGCCCCCTAACGAGTATCTAAAAAAAAGCTGTTCCCCAGCCCGAAAAACATGACTAAAAGAATAAATTATTTAGTCAGCCACTGATTATGCAAGTTCTCCTACTTAGAAAGATGAGAGAGGTCTGTAATTTTCATCATAGGTACACTTCAACTATGAGAGACAAAATGAGAAAAACATCCAGCAAATAACATTGTAGGATTTTTAAAGAATTTAATTGTAAATTATGGTGTAAAATATGTATTTGGTCAATAACAACTCAATACTTTGTAACATAACCTTTGTTGGCAATGACAGAGATAATAGTCATAGTTTCCTGTAAGTCTTCAGCAGGTTTGCACAAACTGTAGCTGGTATTTTGGCCCATTTCTCCATGAAGATCTCCTCTACAGCAGTGATGTTTTGGGGCTGTCAATGGGCAACACGGACTTTCAACTCCCTCCACAAATTTTCTATGGGGTTGAGGTCTGGAGACTGGCTAGGCCACTCCAGGACCTTGAAATGCTTTTTACGGAGCCACTCCTTTGTTGCTCTCTGCAGGTCATTCATCAGGTCCCTCCATGTAGTTCTGGGATTTTTGCTCACCGTTCTCATGATCATTTTGACCCACGGGATGAGATCTTGCGTGGAGCCCCAGATCGAGGGAGATTATCAATGGTCTTGTATGGCTTCCATTTTCTTACAATTGCTCCCACAATTGATTATTGTAGTTTCACTCTCCCCAGATGGCTGCAGGTCTACAATTTTCATCCTGATGTCCTTTGACAGCTCTTTGGTCTTGGCCATGGTTGAGTTTGGAGTCTGACTGTTTGAGGCTGTGGACAGGTGTCTTTTATACAGACAAACAGGTGCCATTAATACAGGTAACGAGTGGAGGACAGAAGATCTTCTTAAAGAAGAAGTTACAGGATTTAATTACAGGATTAGAGGAAGAACTGAAAGAACTTTTTCTGATATATCGTGTCATATATATGTGTCATGCTTGTGCTTTCTCAGAAGCACTGGATGTGAGCTTTTCTGACCTGTGTATGAGCCTTTGAATTGCAGAATATATTTTAGATTTTCAAGCACAAATTACAGCATTCTGTAAGAAAGGTATTTTTTTTTTTTAAACATAGGCAACTCAAAATGCATAATCATGCCAAAGCAATGAAAATTCATGGACAATACTCTTTCAGCTGGGCAAGGAAGCCAGCGTTTGGCTGTATCTCCGGCCGAGCTGATCTGACGTGGTTAAATGCCTCTTCAAATCGCATCTCCTGCTTTGCCATTAGGTAAGCAATGGCAACAGAGGCTGAGCGAGACACGCCTGCGTTACAGTGGAGCAATACAACACCATCCTGAGTAACAGAACAAGCGGAAGTAGTCAGTGTGTGTAGCAGTATTAAGCAAAGCCAATATGTTATGTTATACAGAACATAAAATTCCTTTACATTTACATCACAGTACTTGTTGTAGGGGTAATTCACACACCTGTTTTCTGGCTTGATCAATGAACTCAAAGCACTCTGGAAGATAAGAAGTAAGCTTGGTCTCTGGTAAATCCAGCATTTGAAAAGTTTTATAGATGAACAGCTCAGGGAAGGCACTCTGCACCCCATAGGCAACATTGAGCACATGTGTAACCTGTAACAAAGACCATCGTATAACAACTATATTTACAATGGTGCTTGACATTTTTTTATTTATACATAAATATCACCTAAAACGTTTTACACAAGTCCTAAAAGTAGATATAGAGAACACAATTATACAAGCCATACAAAAGTAATACTTGGTCATAATTTTTTTGAGGAGAATGATTCAATGTTACAAACATGTCAGTGTCAAAAGTATGTGAACCTCTAGGATTAGCAGTTAATGTGTATGTGAAATTACAGTCAGGTGTTTTTTAATCAATGGGCTGACTATCAAGTGTGAGTGGCCACACTTATGTCTAAAGAACAGGGATCTATCAAAGTATTCTCTTCCTAACACATTTGGGAAGTCTATCATGGCAAAAACAAAAGAGATTTCCAAGGACAGGTAGAAATGACTTTCTGTGGTGCTCAGTGGTGCATTTAGGCTGAATGAGTCTTTCACTGAATGTCCTCCTGTGTCTTATTACTGTGTCATGTAGTGGATGAGAGCCGTTGGTCATAATGATCTTCAGCTTAGACAGCATCCTCTCATCAGGCAGTTAATGGTTACAAACCCATCACTAAGACATTTGGACTCCACCAATCCACATTCAAACAGATTGTGAACTGGAGGAATCTCAAAGCGATTGTTACCCTCCCCTACTAAAGGCTTTGGTTAATGTTCATGAGTCCACCAGCAGGAGAACATTGAACAACAGGGGTGTGCATGGCAGAGTTCCAAGGAGAACGTTATTGCTCTCCAAAAAGAACACTACTACAATCATATGGCATTTGGACAAGCCAAAAGTCTAAATGTTTTTGTAAACAAGTAAGAAAAAATTTTTTTGGCTTAAATGTGAAGTTTTATATATGGAGAAAGGAAACTAGTGTATTCTAGCATACAAAACTATTCCCCTTTGTAAAATATGCTGGAGGTAGTATCATGGTTTGGACCTGTTTTGCAGAATCTGGTCCAGGACAGCTTGCCATCATTGAAGTAACAATGAATTCTAAATGACACCAGCAAATTCTAAAGGAAAATGTCTGGACATCTGTCCAGGAACTGAATTTCAGAAGAATGTGAGTCATGCAGCAAAACGACCCTAAACACACAAGTTGTTTTACCAAGGAATGCTTAACAAAGAATAAAGGTAATGTTTTCTAATGGACATTCAAAGTCTTGAACTTAATCCAAGAGAAATGTTGTAGAAGCAGCTGATGTGAGGGAACCCACCAACATCGCAACACTGAAGTTGATCTGTATGGAGGAATGGGCTAAAATTCCTCCAAACCAATGTGCAGGACTGATCAACAGTTACAAACAATGTTTAACTGCAGTTATTACTGCTCAGTGGGCTCATACCAGATGCTAAAAAGGCTCTTTTGGGCTCACTTATGTCCTAGTTCTGAGGACATATAACAAGATGCTAAGGAGTTCACAAACTGTAAAGTACAACTGTAACAATGTATTTTTTTTTTACATTTTGTCATTAGGCAGCCATTTCCCAAATAAATGGGGTAGAAGAGGCTAGATGTACAGCTGCCCCAGTAGTGGCAGTCTGCCAGTCCTTGAAATTGAACTTACAACCTTTCGGTCACTAACATCAACCACTGAATCACAGCTGGCACAAATACACATGAATACCTTGTGATAAAGCAGCAGCAGTGACTGAACGTGTCACCTTAATGTCACCAATGGGGTTAGAACTGAATACACAGCCATCAATGTCAGTGTCCTATAGGCCAACTCTGACCCTGATTAAGGACTAGAGAAGGAATACCACACAGTATACATGCAACATACAATACACACTCTCTAAATCACCTAAACACACAGTCCAGTTCTGACATGAGTGTGTCCACTCTAGGTGCTTTTGTTATAACTCTTCTACTAGTTTGAACCAGACAGGATTTCCTTCATTGCCCTGGTGCATCCGTGTGCTTTGACACCCTACATCCTGTTGCCAGTTAGTACATTCATTCAAGGCTGCCACTTTGAAGAAGTTTATAAAAGAACTTCACCTTGAATCTCTGCAGAGTCTCAATGTCATTGGCTGCGTCTTGAGAGGCTGTGAAGAAAAAAATGGTTATCTATGACTCTATTATGGAAGTAAATTTATCTTAGCATTTTGAATCATATTAGATGAACAATCCTTTAAATGACTTAGGGGACACTAGTTTAACCAGATTGCACATTTGAACCAATATTCCCACAAGAGTTCACAAGTTTGTGAACCCTTTAGAATGTTCTATATTTCTGAATGAATCTGACCTAAAACATCATCAGATTTTTCTGACAGTCCTAAAAGTAGATAAAGAGAACCCATTTAATCAAACGAGACTAAAATATTATACTTGGTCATTTATTTATTGAGGAAAATGATCCAATATTACAAGTTAGTGAGTGGCAAAAGTATGTGAACCTCTAGGGTTAGCAGTTAAATTGAAGCTGATTAGAGTCAAGTGTTTTCAATCAATGGGATGACAATCAGGTGTGAGTGGGCACCCTGTTTTATTTAAAGAACAGGGATCTATCAAAGTCTGCTCTTCACAACACATGTTTGTGGAAGTGTATCATGGCAAGAACAAATGAGATTTCTGAGGATCTCATAGAAAGAGGTGTTGATGCTCATCAGGCTCGAAAAGGTTACTAAAGAGTTTGGACCCCACCAATCCACAGTCAGACAGATTGTGTACAAATGGAGGGAATTCAAGACCATTGTTACCCTCCCCAGGAGTGGTCGACCAACAAAGATCACTCCAAGAGCAAGGCGTGTAATAGTTGGCGAGGTCACAAAGGACCCCAGGGTAACTTCTAAGCAACTGAAGGCCTCTCTCAGATTGGCTAATGTTAATGTTCATGAGTCCACCATCAGAAGAACACTGAACAACAGTGGTGTGCATGGCAGGATTGCAGGAAGAAAGCCACTGCTCTCCAAAAAGAACATTGCTGCTCATCTGCAGTGGAAAAATGTTTTGTGGACAGATGATACCAAAATAGAAGATTGTGGTTTAAAAGAAAAGCGTTTTGTTCAGAGAAAGGAAAACATTACATTCCAGCATAAGAACTTTATTCCATCTGTGAAACATGGTGGTATCATGTATCATGGTTTGGGCCTGTTTTGCTGCATCTGGGCCAGGACGGCTTGATACTGCACCAGATACTGAAAGCAAAGGTTCACATACTTTTGCCACTCACTAATATGTAATATTGGATCATTTTCCTCAATAAATAAATGACCAAGTATAATATTTTTGTCTCATTTCATTAACTGGGTTCTCTTTATCTACTTTTGGGACTGTCAGAAAAATCTGATTTAGATTATATTCAGTCAGAAATATAGAAAATTCTAAAGGGTTCACATACGTACAATAGCCACTGTACAATAGTTTTCTCATAATGAAAGTTATATGATGCAGCCTACAGTGTTGACTGGATTTAAGAAAAGCTTTAGTTTGCTAACAAAATTAGATGTAAAAAGCTATTTTGGATGGTACTGCCACTTTTTATTCCTTTTTTGATGGGATTTTTCAAATAGCCCTTTGTCCTCTGGCTGGGGATAATGGACTTTGAGTTGTTAAAAGTTCCTTGTGTGAAAATAATTAAAATTTAAATTGAGAAACAATTGTTTTGGCTGTCACATGTCATGTTGCCCAAAATTCAGTCATCCAGTTTATTAAACATGAATAAAGCTACAGACCAGCACATTTGACTGTATCAGTCTATTTTCTCAGTATTTGAGTAGTGAATTTAGAACCAGTTTCATAATGCAGACCTTCTTGGGTCATTTTTTTGTATTCTCGTATAGCAGCTAACCTTTAGTCAAAGCTTCATAAATCTCTAGTGACTACCCTGCTTTTAAGTTCTTAAAAGTTGCCACTGAACTATTGGTAGCTTGTCAAGATCTACATGGCTTCCTGGCTCATCTATTGGATTTGGAGGCACTGACCAATTTAGTTAAGACATTGGTGGTGCTGTACACTTTTCAAGCAACAACTCTCCCTCCTCTCCTCCAGCTGACTGATCATGCTATGCCTCCAAAGCTTTCCTGCTGAGGACTAGAGAATCTACAATAACCCTTTTTGAGTCTTGGTCCTCCCAATGTCTCTTCCTTATACCATTTACAGAGTTTTCACTTGCCACTGTCGCCCAAGGCTTGCTCAGTTAGGGCTGTGGGCCTAGATATTTGTAAAGCTGCTTTGAGACAATGCCCTGTTTTAAAAAGCCTTGACTTTTTAACAATGCTCTGAATAGTACCCTGAAAACCTATTTTAAAGCCTCTGAAATCTTTTTGTCTTTTCCTAATCTGTGCCATTCCACTTTATTCCAGAGCATGTAGCATAAAACCAGATCTTGACCAGATTCTGTAGGATTTGTAAAAAACCTGCAGAACAGTATTGACGCAGATAGTGTTGAGTACAAAAAGGAAGTCATTTTGCAGTGTCAAAAGGACAAACTGTCATAAGAAGTGTAACCAAATTGTCCAATGTGTCACAAGGGAAATTACGAGTCTGCTGTGTAAATAAAGGAAAAACAACCATCAACGTCACATCTTACAGTGCTTACATCACATCTTTCCCATTTAGGCTGATGCAAAACAGGCAGGAAATACTGCAAACAGTTACTGAAAGCCAGTGAAGGAGCAGAACTGCCCAAAACTGACCTGTAGCAAAACATGAAATGACATCACAAAACTGATGACTAGAGTGATGAAAAACCATGATTTGATGAGAGTAGTCACAGTTTTGCATCCTATCCTGTATATGTTTCAACCACGCTGAAATGTGTGCTTTGGTTAAAGTGTCATCTACAGTAAATCACCATCTATGGAGTAACTCTGGATCACATGTGTTACGTGTAAAGGCAGAGCACAACACTAAGGCATGCATTCCAAGATGACAACACTCTGATGCCTAAGGTCAGGTGCTCTCTTACTCTTTCACTCTCGTACTCTTTGTATCTGGCAAAGATGGCTCAGACACATGGCTCAATTCGTACTTGAATCCCTAATTTATTGACTCTCAGCATTACTTACAATAGTGCTTGAAAGTTTGTGAACTCTTTAGAATTTTCATTATTTCTATAGAAATATAACCTGTTTTGCTGCATCTGGGCCAGGATGGCTTGCCATCATTGATGGAATAATGAATTCTGAATGATATCAGAGAATTCTGAAGGAAAATGTCAGGACATCTATCCATGAACTGAATCTCAGGAGAAGGTGGGTCATGCAGCAAGACAACGACCCTAAGCACACAAGTTGTTCTACCAAAGATTGGTTACAGAAGAATAAAGTCCATGTTTTGGAATGGCCAAGTCAAAGTCCTGACCTTAATCCAATCAAAATGTTGTGGAAGGACCTGAAGCGAGCAGCTAATATGAGGAAACCCACCAACATCCCAGAGCTGAAGCTGTTCTGTACGGAGGAATGGGCTAAAATTCTTCCAAGCAGGACTGATGCAGGACTGATCAACAGTTACAGGAAACGTTTAGTTGCAGTTACTGGTGCACAGGGGGGTCACAGCAGATACTGAAAGCAAAGGTTCACATACTTTTGCCACTCACTAATATGTAATAATGGATCATTTTCCTCAATAGATAAATGACCAAATAAAACATCTGATGATGTTTTAGGTCATATTTATACAGAAATACAGAAAATTCTAAAGGGTTCACAAACTTTCAAGCACCATTGCAGATAAATCAACATATGGAAAACACTGCAGTGTATTGGCTGTTTAGTCAATACCAGTACACTACAGTATCCCATATAGCAGTGTCATGTACGATATGTTAGGGTTAGGGTTAGTCCAGACCACTGATAAAAAGAAGAACATACCAGTGGTACCTCGGTTCTCGACCACCTCAGAACTCGTCGAATTCAGTTCTTGGTGCATTTTGACTAGAAAAATTTGTCTCAGTTCTCATTGCTGTATCAACTCTTTAGCAGAGCCTAATCATGAGTGTCGGGTTAGGAGCGGCACAGCCAACGCCTGTGTGCATGCGCATGATTTGCTCCAGAGACATGCTTCCTTCAAAGATATGTAACAGGTTAATTGGTGTTTCTAAAGGGGTGCAAGTAGGAATGAGTGAGTGTACGTTTGTACACTGCTCAAAAAAATAAAGGGAACACTTAAACAACACAATATAACTCCAAGTAAATCAAACTTCTGTGAAATCAAACTGTCCACTTCGGAAGCAACACTGATTGACAATCAATTTCACATGCTGGTGTGCAAATGGAATAGACAACAGGTGGAAATTATTGGCAATTAGCAAGACACACTCAATAAAGGAGTGGTTCTGCAGGTGGGGACCACAGACCACTTCTCAGTACCTATGCTTTTTGGCTGATGTTTTCATCCCTTTTGAATGTTGGTGGTGCTTTCACACTGGTGGTAGCATGAGACGGACTCTACAACCCACACAAGTGGCTCAGGTAGTGCAGCTCATCCATGATGGCACATCAATGCGAGCTGTGGCAAGAAGATTTGCTGTGTCCAGAGGCTGGAGGCGCTACTAGGAGACAGGCCAGTACACCAGGAGGACGTGGAGGAGGCCGTAGGAGGGCAACACCCCAGCAGCAGAACCCCTGCAAAATGACCTCCAGCAGGCCACAAATGTGCATGTGTCTGCACAAACGGTTAGAAACCGACTCCATGAGGATGGTATGAGGGCCCGACATCCACAGATGGGGTTTGTGCTCCCAGCCCAACACCGTGCAGGACGCTTGGCATTTGCCAGAGAACACCAGGATTGGCAAATTCGCCACTGGCGCCGTGCGCTCTTCACAGATGAAAGCAGGTTCACAATGAGCACGTGTGACAGACGTGACAGAGTCTGGAGACGCCGTGGAGTGCGATCTGCTGCCTGCAACATCCTTCAGTATGACCGGTTTGGCAGTGGGTCAGTAATGGTGCGGGGTGGCATTTCTTTGGAGGGCCAAAGGAGGGAGGTCATACAGACACGTGGAGGCCACACACAATACTGAGCCTCATTTTGACTTGTTTTAAGGACATTATATCAAAGTTGGATCAGCCTGTAGTGTGTTTTTCCACTTTAATTTTGTGTTTTGTTGTGTATATATATATATATATATATATGTTTTTTTTTTTTTCTTTTCCTCAACAGTTGTGCCCCTGTGACTGACAAGCAGAGGGGTACAATTCTGCCAATTCTGTTTGCCGAGGTCGACAAGAAGTCTACAAAGTATACTACAGCAGTATTTTATGTGTAATTTAGACTTTAGTTATAAAACAAATAATTGTTTTAAAAAGGCTTACAGAGTAAGAGGAAAGGAGTTATGACGCCAACGTTCAGGTCCAAAGTCAGATCTTGAACAAACCAGCAGGTGTCGCTCTCTTCCCTCTCTGTACTTTCTGCGACAAACTCCTCATTTCCACTTCGCGTTTCTATCAGGACCTTCCCGGTCGCCGTCGTGACTCGTGTGCTCTGTTTCTTCAGTCGGGCTGTGGAGAAACTCTGCAGCTCTGCATTTAAAGAGTGCATACTGAAAACGCTGCCGCTGTTTAAGCAGCCTGTCCGCTGTTTCTAATTAGACTTAATATTTTGTTTAATATTTCAAGCCTCAATGTCAAAACGAGTAAACCATAAAGATTCACTCCAGTATCACAGTAGGCTATATACGTTTTGGAAATCGACCTGTTACAGGCACAGTACGTTTTAACTACTTAAATCAAGCGTAAAATCAGAATATTTATAAATTTCCTATAAAATACCAGAGATAGATGGGACACGGTCACCTCAGGATTCATCTCACACTGAACTAAAAGAGAAACAATACAATAGATTTCCCTAACCGTCAAAATAAAAGTACTTCAGCAACAACACCTTAGGTCAGAAGTGTCCATTTGGTCTCATTTCCATTCATATAATATTTTACTTCAAACGTAAATTATGTTGTCATGTTGCTTTTTAAAAGAGAAAACATTTTACCAGAAACAGGAAGAAATAAAAAAGTGAAAGAGAAGGGGTGACCGTATGTCATCTAATTTTCACGAAGAAAGGTGGGTGTCGTCTTTGAGTGGTGGAAATTAACTTTTTAGCCTAGTCCATAGTTAAATGGGTTAACATTTGACATTTAATATCGTCATATGCTCAGCAGCCCCTTCCCCATATCACATCCCATCTCCCAGCTGAAGAAGAGGTGAGCAGCACTGTGTTCAGGCTCAGTAGGGATTATTTTTATTATTTAAAAAAATATTTGGAATGAAAATAATTTAAACACTATAATTGCTTTTTTTCATAGCCTATTGAAAAACAGTCTTGCATCAAATCGTGAATTTCCACTGTATGCACAATGTTACATTTTCAGGGTTTGCATGGCCTGGGGTACTGGAGCCCAGTGTAAGATCTTCTTCATTGGATTGAAAATCCCTGGTAGTGCCTCTGTACCAGTACTGAGTATATAACCAAGGTACTGCATTGTCTCCCATGTGTTGATTTCTTTCATATCAATACTGACCACCACGTATTGATTTTCTGGTTTTTCACCTTTTTATGATGGATAAAATCAAAGCAGGAATAAATGGACATTTTCCAAATGGATGTTATGTGGCACATACCTGTATTGAAGACTATACCGGAAACACAGAGCACAGGCAAGCATGTACCCTCGATCAAGCACCATTCCATCAGGGCTAGAAAGGGTTGCAGCATCAGTATGACCTCCTAATTATGTGTCAGTGTGATGTTTAATTAGACCAGAAGGCACCGTAAGAGCTCAAATCTGGGTCACCGATACATGGCTCCATTCATTCTTCCCTTAACACGGATCAGTTGTCCTGTCCCATTTGCAGAAAAACAGCCCCAAAGCATGTTTCCACCCCCATGTTTCACAGTAGGTATGGTGTTCTTGGGATGCTACTCCACATTCTTCTTCCTCCAAACATGACGAGTTGTTTTTACCAAAAAGTTCTATTTTGATTTCATCTAGTTCCTTCGATAGCTCTTTGGTCTTGGCCATGGTTGAGTTTGGAGTCTGACTGTTTGAGGCTGTGGACAGGTGTCTTTTATACAGATAACGAGGTCAAACAGGTGCCATTAATACAGGTAATGAGTGAAGGACTGAAGAGCTTCTTAAAGAAGTTACAGGTCTGTGAGAGCCAGAAAACTTGCTTCTTTGTGGGTGACCAAATACTTATTTTCCACCATGATTTACAATTAAATTCTTTAAAAATCCTACAATGTGATTTCCTGGATTTTTTTCCTCATTTTGTCTCTCATAGTTGAAGTGTAACTATGATAAATTACAGACCTCTCTCATCTTTCCAAGTAGGAGAACTTGCACAATCAGTGGCTGACTAAATACTCCCCCCCCTGTAAATACCGTAAGTGTAAAATATGAAAACAAAAACAGTTATTAATATTTGCGTAATCCAATATCAACTGTATACAACTATAATAAAAAAAGTCTTTACTCATGTAAACCATGAACACATGTAAAAGCATTATTTAAAAAATGTATTTATTGAAACAGGCATACTGTATATGACACACTGACAAATCCAGGAAGTGGCATTCAACCAGCACATACAGAACACTCTATAAGCACCAACATTAAAGGAACAGAAATGATGGAACAATGTTAATACTGCTGTACTGCCTCCACGGATCCTTCCACATTTCCTCATGTTTGTCTCTGCACTCAGGCTCGTACATAGCAGTAACTTGCCCTGGTTAGTCGTCACATCACAGCGTAATCATTTGATTGCACTGAATTTATGAATGGATGAGTGACAGAATGTTCTGTATGAACTGCAGCACAACAGGAAGAGCATCTGACTTGTACATAGACTACATGCATATAAATCCCTTTCAGTACTCAACTGCACACAACACATGCTTTTTCAGGATTTAAAACATTATAAAAGACATATTTTAAACTCTTTTTGCATTTGCACACATGCTTGGTATATAAGCAAAGAAAAGAATCTCATTGCACCCAAATTCCCCAAACAGTCCAGTAGCAGATGGTAAGGATCTCTGCTCAGGCAGGTTTTTTATAAGCCTGGACTTGAGGCCTAAAACTACACGTGTAACTGTGTATAAAATTTTAAAAAGACTCTTAACAGCACTCATACACATACCAGATCATTTAAAAACTCCATTAAAGGCACCATGCTGGCACTGAGTTGCAGATAAATGGAGAGATTTATTGTCTTTATTGACATTGCTCAGTACAAGAACAACGTAAAGACTCGAATGAAAGGAGATCGTCCATATGGCACCTATGTAAGGTCAAACAGGTTAAGCTCTGTGATTGTATATCAGGTCAAACATGATTGCTAGGCACATGCTGGTCAGAGAGGCTGTAAACACTGACATAACACTGGATTAGACCCATAACTAAAGGCCCAATGCTGTTATAAGCCTTTGAGTCACCACTTTGGCTCTCACTTTGTGAGGATGATAAACATCTAGATGGCTTTTATATAAACTACTTCACCTTAAAACCTTCAACCCCTCCCTTAACCAAGACACCTTTTAAAAAAGAAACAGCACGAACACAATGATTGTACACCATCACCTTGAGTAATAAACAGTATGAAGAAGGCACTTCTGGACCACATGAAGAGACGTTGAGGTCTCAGTGCAAGCAGAATGGAACCCAGGTGGAATCCGTTCATGCAAACATGGTCAACGATATCCACTGCAAAAACAGAAAAACAGAGTCAGTCTACTGCAAAATGGCACACACTGGCTCAGCAATGACTGTTAAAATTATAATCATGACTAGTTTTCTTAAAATGCAATCATTCGGCTATTGGTAGGGATCACAAACTTTATTTTTCTTGTGATTTAGCCAGTCACCATCACACTTCATCATGTTCATTTCATGTTTAGTGAAATGAAGCCAAACGTTGTCATTGTAATTCAATAAGATAAATATTACAGCTTTAAGAGCAATGTCTGCTAGGTGTTCATTAGAAGATTAGGACGTTCAGAGTCAAACCTGGAAGAAGTTTACGGATATGATTCCATCAGCATCTGTGTCTAAGGTCTTAAACGTCTCTGTTGGAAAAATAAGGGAGAGCAAGACCGTTACCAAATATTCATCATCACCTGATGGATCAATATTGGAATAACAAAACTAATATCCAGCACATCAATTTCAAATCTAGGTCACTCACTGAACATGGTCTCCAGACGCACTAGACACGTGACAAAGTTGTCAAAGTCAACGGTCAAATCTTGCTCCGTGTAGCGAAGGATGATCAGTTGGAATAAATGGTTGGTCAGCTTGAAGCCTGGTGAGAAGACAACAATATGATAGTGTGTTCACATGCACTTAATATTCTGACAACTGCAGAAAATCAGACAACTGTCAGTAATCCAATCGATGAGTTTACATGCACTTGGGTAATCAGATAATGTGAAAACTCCAGGTCTACATGACTCAGGCAATAATCAGATTTCTGCTTTGCAACCAGCCAATAATCTCACATGAAAACAGCTCCATGTTTTGTACTATATAGAAGATGAAGAATATGTAAAATGTTCATATCCTCGAGCATATACTACATTACAGAATCTTACCAAAAGTGTTTGGTAGCCATTTCACAGGCGCTCCATTTATTGAACATTAAGAAAACAACAAAAGAATATTGGAGGGAGAAAGCCCAAATAAGCAACCACACTTTAGCCCCAAAAACCCGCAACCACCGCTACTGAAATTATCCCAGAGTGGCATAGAATGAGTAGACCTTTGATTATTTTTTTCCAGTTTGATTCTGCTAGCTTCTAAGAGGACAGCTCTACACTCGTTGGTTATGCTGGCTGTATGCGCAGACGGAGAAAAACTTGAAATTATTGAGTAAGAGTATACATACACACACTGATAAATCTGATACTGTGGCTTGCAAGCTAAGTAAAGGCCTAGAAAATTCTGAAAAATCAATGCTGTCAGAGGAAGAGGTTTCACCAAGAGAAACTGCTGTTAACATGGTACAGACGGCAATAACTTTCCATTATTTAAACTAAACATCCAAGAACAAATCCCTCTGTGATACTGTATGATGCTTATATCAAGAGGACAGTCCATTTCTTGTATAATACAAACAAGGCTCATGAATATGTTGAAGTGTGAACATAAAGCCTTAAAATTAAATAAATCACTGATAAAATGTCACTTCAGAATATCAGCTTCAATGTAATGAGCTTTAATCATTTCAGTCCAACTGAAAGATCTTGAATTCTGTCTCAGAGATACAACCAGCATATAACGTATCGATTATTATTACTATTATTATTTTGAGCTGCCCATATAAGCAAACAAAATCTATCACACCAAAAATCCTGAATAGCATGAACTGTTAACAATCTGGCTAAACATGCAGAATCGACTCAATGTGCAGATGTGTTTTTCTTCTCTGGTGATGCAGTGGCCCTTGAACAGTTCCCCTAACACACAGTAGCTTGGGTTGTAACACATCAGTTGTAAGTCATTCTGGATAAGGGTGCCAGCTAAGTGACTAAATGTAATTAATGCAGCCTCTTCCATATTTAAAATGTCAAACACCCTTGAACAGAGTTTACACTTGGCACAACCTGGGTCTTATGGAAGCCAAGAAAGAAACTTCTCAAAGTGAAGATAAATACTGTTAGCTACGCACTTCCTGGGTGTTGTCTTGAGGTCTGTTCCAATAATACACTTTCCAATCATTTTATTATGACCACTTCTTTGTTCCTATTGTCTATTCTATTGTTCATTTAATCAGTTCCATATACTCACAGGACCACCATCATTCTCAGCCCTGTAGTGACACTGATGTGGTGGTGTGTTAGTGTGTGCTTTGCTGGTATGAATGGATCAGACACATCAGTACTGGTGGTGTTTTTAAACACCTAAGTGTCACTGCTGGACTGAAAATAGTCCACCAACCAAAAATGTCTCGCCACCAGCATCCTGTAGGCAGCTTCCTGTGAGCACTGATGAAGGATTAGATGATGATTGTGCAGCAGCACTGCTGTGTCTGATCCATTCATACCAGAACAAACACAGACTAACACACCACCCCACATCAGTGTCACTGCAGTGCTGAGAATGATCTCCCACCCAAAGAGTACCTGATCTGTGGGGGTCCTGACCATTAGAGAACAGAGTAAAAGGGAGTAACAAAGAAAGGGATAAACAGACGGACTACAGTCTGTAATTGTAGAGCTACAAAGTGCTTCTATATGGTAAGTAGAACTGATAAAATGGACAATGAGTGTAGAAACAAGAAGGTGGCTGTAATAGTGATTGGACATTGTAATATACAGTGGGGCAAAAAAGTATTTAGTCAGCCACTTTAGTCAGACGGGCCTGGACATGTACTGGCTTAAGCAGGGGGACACGCCTGGCACTGCAGGATCTGAGTCCCTCTCGGCGTAGTGTGTTACTGATGGTAGCCTTTGTTACTTTGGTCCCAGCTCTCTGCAGGTCATTCATCAGGTCCCTCCGTGTAGTTCTGATTTTTGCTCACCGTTCTCATTATCTTTTTGACCCCACGAGCTGAGATCTTGCGTGGAGCCCCAGATCGAGAGAGATTATCAATGATCTTGTATGTCCTCCATTTTCTTACAATTGCTCCCACAGTTGATTTATTCACACCAACCTGCTTGCCTATTGTAGATTCACTCTTTCCAGCCTGGTGCAGGTCTACAATTTTCTTCCTGGTGTCCTTTGACAGCTCTTTGGTCTTGGCCATGGTTGAGTTTGGAGTCTGACTGTTTGAGGTTGTGGACAGGTGTCTTTTACACAGATAACGAGGTCAAACAGGTGCCATTAATACAGGTAACGAGTGGAGGACAGAAGAGCTTCTTAAGGAAGAAGTTACAGGTCTGTGAGAGCCAGAAATCTTGCTTGTTTGTGGGTGACCAAATACTTATTTTCCACCATAATTTACAATTAAATTGTTTAAAAATCCTACAATGTGATTTCTTGGATTTTTTTTCTCATTTTGTCTCTCATAGTTGAAGTGTACCTATGATGAAAATTCAGACCTCTCTCGTCTTTCTAAGTCATAGAACTTGCACAATCAGTGGCTGACTAGGGCTTCAACAACGAATCGATAAAACGATAAAATCGATAATAATCGATTATTAAAAGTGTTGGCAACGAATTTCATTATCGATTCGTTGTTTCGCATGATTTATGTTTCCCTCCATTGTCAAATCTGCTTACGTTACAAGCGGCACTTCGTCAACACTGGAAAAAAAATACAAGCGAGCTGAACGGAGCGAGGCGGAGCCGGCGCGGAATCTTCAAAACACATTAGCATTAAGAATTAAATAAATTCTACAAATGAAACATGACCGACGCAGAGGAGGAGGTTCAGCTTAAGTCCTCAAAAGTGTAAGAGCACTTCACGCTTCACACAACAAAAAATGTGTAACATTCAAGCTTTGCAAAAGTGATTTGACCCGGCACGGGAGCACCATGGTGATGATACAGCCCTCGAAACGGAAACAGGTTCGAGTCACCAATGAAGATGAAGGGAGCTCAACAACAGCGTAAGTCACCACAATATCCCGAATTTGTTCCGTTTTGAAGTGAGGAAACGTAACTGCGCACTCACACTATGCAAACGGGCACAGCACGGTTGATGCTGTTTTTTGCTTGTTAGCTGGATAATGACAGTTATGGAGTTAAGAGACAGATATCCTATATTAGCCAGGCTAGCCAAGTCCTATTTATGAATTCCTGCTACTTCAACACGGTCTGAGCGTTTATTTTCTGTGGCAGGAAATATAGTCTCTAAAAAGAGAGCCAGCTTTAGCCAGGAGCATGCTGACATGCTAACATTTTGGCGTGCAATGCAAAGTTCCTGAAGAAAGGGAGTGAATGAGTTTGTATGTAGTGTTTGCATAAGAGATGCACTTATTTTTCTTTATTATTTAATTTGTTATTTTAATTTATTAATACATTTTATTTATTATTATTAATTTATTGTAATCACTTATTTGCTCTGCTATTTAATGTTATATTTCTGAATAAAGACATGGAAAGGTTTTTTTTTTAAACCCGATTCATCAATTAATCGAAAAAATAATCAACCGATTAATCGATTATTAAAATAATCGTTAGTTGCAGCCCTATGGCTAACTAAATACTTTTTTGCCTCACTGTAAATGATTACAAAACATTGATCTCACGTGCTGAAGCTTCTCTTCATGGTAATTTCACTGATTCACATTCATTGCTTTTCTCTGCTCATGTTTTGACCAACCTCCTGCTCTCCACTGAGTGTACTATTTGAACAGCATACACACTTTTCAGAGTACACCAACTTCAAGCAACTGTTCAGTAAGCTCTGCTTGTTCGCTGGCTGTATTTTTTCTACGGATGCCCGAAATTTCAGTACATGTTTAAGTGAAAATTCAGTAAAATCACAGGCAGAAAGAGAAACGAAATGAGCATCTCAACTGGACTCATCCTGGCCTTTAGACTGAGACTATTTACTGATGGAGTGGGGTGTGGTTGAGGTGGATGGAAAACGTGCACATACAAACTCACCTGCTGCTTCGAGAGCCATGCGCAACTCATATGAGCTCATTGTACCAGACTTGTCCAGATCAAACTTTCTGAACACGTCCTGAAGACAAAAACGTGAAGCAGATCTTAGTTTTATAGCACCATACAGAATGGAAGTGAGATTTGAATCTGTACAAAGCAGCTTTTAAATCAGGGATAGTGACTCTTTGAAATGTGAATCACTTGTAGTGCATTATCCAATGTGATAAGAGGATACAATGGGAAGTGCTTAAAGCAATGATCTCACCAGATAGCGTTTGATTTTCTCCCACAGCACGTGGAACTCGGAGAGTCCCAGCTTACCGCTGCCATCTGTCTGAACATGGCTGTTACAGATAATAACATGTACAAAAGGAGATAGACATCCCATACATGTACAAGAATGACAGACTGGCAGGGGAATGGCCTTAACACAGACAGAATAATAAACACTTACAGCAGAAACAATCATACACAAGCAGACAGGTAACACACAAGGCAGCAGAGAGACACAAAGCTGAAGTAAGGATACGTCCATGAGGTTTATCATACCGCGGCAGGTCTCCATACCAAAGCCATCGGTCTTCAGGTCCTTGTCTGTGAAATGGCATGAGATTTATCTGTCACTTGTGTGATGTGCACATGATTTTCCAGTAAACCTCGTCTCTCTTGTTTATTTGAAAATATAATCGATCTGAAAAAAACATGCCATTATATGCCAAATATGCCATTCATTTAATTCATTTCATTCCACTGAGGTATTGCTTCACAACCAGAATGTTCAGCTAGTAAACAAAAA
>JAJAGP010001101.1:67500-129994 GCA_025084515.1 Ancistrus triradiatus
TATTTAGAACTTTAAAAGCCAGAAAATGGCGTCTCTCCTTTTTTAAATTCTGTATACTACGTTGCAGTTTGCACAATAAAAGCTGAAATATTGCATGTGAGCTTATAGTAGGATACCAGTGTGAGGTAACAGACAGAGATGCATCAAAATATCAGCTACCAAACATTCATGGATTTGGTCGAAAAAGAAAAAATGTTTGACCAAATGAAAGGTTGATATCAGCCTAGACCAGTGAGTAGAGCCGACAGGGAGCAAACAAACTTGGAGAACAAAGGCTTGAACTCCATGTGCTCTGAAAGCGAGTGTAACGTTTAAACTGTTTAAATCTTTAAGAGAGAGCATGAGGACGGCCAAAATGTGAGGGGAGAAAGGCATTTACAAATGTGGAACAGTGAAGCGAGCACAGACGAGCTTCAGCGCTTCAGAGCACTTCCATTTGGTGAGCACTGAGCAGTGTCATGCATAATTCTTCACCAATGCCTGCATCTCAATCACTACTCAAGCTGATCTGAGACTTTGACTTGGCCATTCCAGAACATTAACTTTATTCTTCTGTAACCATTCTTTGGTAGAACGGCTTGTGTGCTTAGGGTCGTTGTCTTGCTGCATGACCCACCTTCTCTTGAGATTCAGTTCATGGACAGATGTCCTGATATTTTCCATTAGAATTATCTGATATTATTCAGAATTCATTGTTCCATCAATGATGGCAAGTCGTCCTGGCCCAGATGCAGCAAAACAGGCCCAAACCATGATACTACCACCACCATGTTTCACAGATGGGATAAGGTTCTTATGCTGGAATGCAGTGTTTTTCTTTCTCCAAACATCCTTTCTCTTCAGCTTTTCTTTTAAACAAAAAGTTCTATTTTGGTCTCATCCGTCCACAAAACATTCTTCCAACAGCCTTTTGGCTCGTCCACGTGATCTTCAGAAAACTGCAGACGAGCAGCAATGTTCTTTTTGGAGAGCAGTGGCTTTCTCCTTGCAACCCTGCCATGCACACCATTGTTGTTCAGAGTTCTTCTGATGGTGGACTCATGAACATTAACATTAGCCAGTGTGAGAGAGGCCTTCAGTTGCTTAGAAGTTGTTAGAACCTCGCCAACTATTAAACGCCTTGCTCTTGGATTGATCTTTGTTGGTCGACCACTCCTGTGGAGGGTAACAATGGTCTTGACCAAGTATAATATTTTTGTCTCCTTTGTTTAACTGAGTTCTCTTTATCTACTTTTAGGACTTGTGTGAAAATCTGATGATGTTTTAGGTCATATTTATTCAGAAATATCGAAAATTCTAAAGGGTTCACAAACTTCCAAGCACCACTGTACATACTGTACCTAGTCATGCTATATTCTTTAACGTACCATGTACTGACTAAACAGGCAAGATGCTGCAGTGTTTCCTATACACTGATTTATTATTTAATATCAACACTGACTGCCACATACTGATTTAAATTTTTTTTTACTATTTAAAATGGGTCGGTAAGCAAAACCAAGTCAGATTTATTTATGTAGCGCTTTTTATAATGGAGCATTGTCTCAAAGCAGCTTTACAATTTTAGATCATCACGTAACATCTAGGGCCAGACACAAACTGTGCAAGCCTCGGGCGACAGTGGCAAGGAAAAACTCCCTATACGTTATAACGAAGAAACCTTGGGAGGATCACGACTCAACAAGGGACCCATCCTCCTTGGGTGGGTCTGCAATTATAGTTAAAAAAAAAATCGGCATTATTTAGTCCGAGCTAAGCTTACCACCCACACACACACACACACACACACACACACACACACACTCTCTCACAAACACACCTATAGAATGAGAAACTGTCTTCTGTGTGGCAGTGCAAAATTTCCTGTTTGATTTACTGCATGAGGAGATATTTCAAAAGTGTGCAGGGAACTGAAAAGTGTGCAGAAACTGCATCTGATATACCTGATAATTTGCTATGTGTTGCTATTTCATATTCTTACAATTGTAATAAATTTCCTAACGATAAACGCCAATATTTCTTATACAGGATGTCTATAAGTCCCACTTTAATGCATTTATTACTCACCAACCAATGTTTGAGAGGCTGTTTTCAGACTTATATCTAGCACGAGGATTTTCTCCACATTACAGCGATTCAAAGTGAGTCCCATGGGTGACGCGGCAAACATCAACGCACGTATTAACACTCTAAATGGGACTTACATTATAGACACTGTACAATTCCTTTCCTTTTGTTTTTAACCTGTGCATACAGACAGAAACTTAGGAGGCTTCAACAGTTGCTACTGTACCTCATCAGGAACCTAAAAAACAAGAAAGAGAAGATCAGAGGGCAAAAAGAAATAAACTAACTTAAAACATCTTAATCTCTTAATGCTTTCGGCTCGCACCTCGTAGATGGCAAACCCGATCGTCTCCATGTCTTTGCCCTCTTTGCGCTGTTTCCGCCGGTCTTTCTGCATCAGAGCCACCAGGAAGCTGCACTTATCCTGGCCGGCTGTATCTGGGTGTTGCAACTTGATCTTAAACTGAGGGTTCAGCCAGAATGTAGCTGTAGGAAACAACGTCATGCTCTTAATAACAGGAACACTTTTTGTTTCCTTACACTACCTGTTGGCTGTTATATTTTTACATTTATAGCATTTAGTAGACGCCCCTTATCCAGAGCGAGTTACAACTCATACCACCTTACAATCCAAGCACTTGTTGGTTAAGGGTCTTGCTCAAGGACCCAACAATGGGGGCTTGAAAGACGTGGGCCTTAAACCCTGAACCTTCTGGTCAATATTCTAGTACCTTTACCGCTAGGCTACCACAGTAATTGGGTTATAATTTTAATTTGTTGTCAGATTTCTACCTGTGTCTTATATATACACCAATAAATCACCCATCACTAACATAAACACACACAAACCTGGGTAGTTCCTGCAGCCCCCAGCCGTGCTGCCTCTCCTCCACTCGCCCTGATAGAGAGAGGTGCTCCACTTCTTGACCTGAGCAGCATCTAGAGCGTCCGCTGTCAGGTTACAGATCTCCAGCCTACTGAACTCCTGCAAGAAATCCCGGAATGACATCCTGAGGGAGAATAAGGACAGGGTGGAGAGAGGAAGAGACAGCTGTTATGTAGTCTTTCAGATGTTCAGTGACAGGATTTACTGAAACATGGCACTACTGGTTTTACTGGTTCTTTCATGCATTCATTTTCCATATCACTTAATTGAATTGAGGGTCACATGGGTGGACATAAATGGCAGCACAAGGTGGAAACCTAAACAAAGCACTAGTCCAAAGCAGGGCACATGCACATAAGCACTCTCACTCACACTAGGACACAGAGGGAACAACTGGAATAACGAATGTCTTTGAAATGTGGAAGGAAACCGGAGAAGCCAGACAGAAACCACACAGACAGAACATGCATAATCCTCACTGGCAGCAGAAGTGTTAGGGACTGAACCTGGGACTCTGGAGCTGTGAGGCGACAGTGCTAATCACTGCACCATTCTGGCTCTTGTTTAGCAAACCTACATACTGATACTAAAATTGCTTTAAAGTTTTGTGAAATGACACCAAAAATTGTATTAACCAAAAATACTAAAACTCACAAACTTAACAGACAATCTTATAAAGGCATTTATCTCAACTGGTCGATACATGTTATGGAATCATTTACAATAATATACAGTACTGAGAGAAAGTTTTAAACCATCATTAGATTTGTTATTTTAGCAATGGCATAATGTATATAATATGTCATACAGTGGGGCAAAAAAGTATTTAGTCAGTCACTGATTGTGCACGTTCTTCTACTTAGAAAGATGAGAGAGGTCTGTATCAACTATGAGAGACAAAATGAGGAAAAAAATACAGGAAATCACATTGTAGGATTTTTAAAGAATTTAATTGTAAATTATGGTGGAAAATAAGTATTTGGTCAATAACAAAAGTTCAGCTCAATACTTTGTAACATAACTTTTGTTGGCAATGACAGAGGCCAAACGCTTCCTGTAAGTCTTCACCAAATTGGCACACACTAGTGATGTTTTGGGGCAACACAGACATTCAACTTCCTCCACAAATTTTCTAAGGGGTTGAGGTCTGAAGACTGCCTAGGCCACTCCAGGACCTTGAAATGCTTTTTACGAAGCCACTCAGTCGTTGCCTGAGCGGTGTGTTTGGGATCATTGTCATGCTGGAAGACCCAGCCACATTCCATCTTCAATGCTCTCACTGATGGAAGGAGGTTTTGGCTTAAAATCTCACGATACATGGCCCCGTTCATTCTTCCCTTAACACGGATCAGTCGTCCTGTCCCCTCTGCAGAAAAACAGCCCCAAAGCGTGATGTTTCCACCCCCATGCTTCACAGTAGGTATGGTGTTCTTGGGATGCAACTCAGCATTCTTCTTCCTACGAACACGACAAGTTGAGTTTTTACCAAAAAGTTCTATTTTGGTTTCATCTGACCACATGGTATTCTACCAATCCTCTTCTGGATCATCCATATGCTCTCTGGCAAACTTCAGATGGGCCTGGACATGTACTGGCTTAAGCAGGGGGCCACGCCTGGCACTGCAGGATCTGAGTCCCTCTCGGAGTCTGACTGTTTGAGGCTGTGGACAGGTGTCTTTTATACAGATAACGAGGTCAAACAGGTGCCATTAATACAGGTAATGAGTGGAGAACAGAAGAGCTTCTTAAAGAAGTTGTTACAGGTCTGTGAGACCCAGAAATCCTGCTTGATTGTGGGTGACCAAATACTTATTTTCCACCATGATTTACAATTAAATTCCTTAAAAATCCTACAATGTGATTTCCTGGATTTTTTTTCTCCTTTCGTCTCTCATAGTTGAAGTGTACCTATGATGAAAATTACAGACCTCTCTCATTTTTCTAAGTAGGAGAACTTGCACAATCAGTGGCTGACTAAATACTTCTTTGCCCCACTGTATATAACATATTTGACGATGAATGGATCCAAAAATGTCAAACTTAGATTTGTCACTCCATATTTCATTTTTTATTTGTTTTTTTTTTTTTTATCTGAAAAGCCTGAAAACACATAGCTGAAGTTAAATATGAGTGGACAAACTACACTAGGAGACAAAATACAGACATCACTAGCCTCACAGATGGATATGTTTTGGCTTTGAAAAAATAAATGTTACTCAAAAGGCAACAACCTGCAAACTGTCAGAAATTGGTTGTCGTTAAAAAAAAGACAGCTTGGCAGCTAACATATTTCACCATCTGTGAGCTAAAGACCATGCAGAATATGAAGACTATGACAAACGTTGAGAGTCAGCTGTCCACTACAGGTTTAAACCAATCACGGTACCAGCACAAAAAAACACTCAGCAAACACTAGTTTAATTGTTCTGGAAAAAAAAGAAATGCGCCTGAAGGCAAGAATAGAAACGAATAGCAAGACATAAATGCTGACACCAATTACATCGCATAGGACTGTGCGCCAATTCAGGCAGTTGAGAGATGGGGTCAAACAACTTTTGAATACTTTAGACCCAACTACACTGCCAAAATATCATTTATTGTTGATACAGATAAAAACCCAGAAAATATTAAAATATTTTTTTCTAGATCGCACACCGCTAGCCCAAGCAAGTCTGGTCAGGGATCATTGCAGTCCCATTCAGGGAACGTCTGCATCTGCACCCTATGTTCTCCAGCAACAAGTGCCCGATCACACCTAAAGGTGAAATCACTGTTGATGCGGTCTCTGTCTGTCTCTCTCTCACTCTCACAGACAGACACACACACGGCGGCAAGGTGGCGCTGGTGGTTAGCCCGATGACTCGTATCTATGTAACCTTGCTCCTGTCGTGAATAACCATTGATGCTGAAGCGACATTAAATAAACAAATAAATACACAAACAAATCACACACCCTTACACACCTACCAGAACTCTCCATCTTCACTGCGATTGTACAGTTTGCTTTTGGCTGAGGAATCCACACCGTCCCACTCTCTAGAACTGATAGCAGCACAGCAGGACATTAGTAGCTAATAATAACTAGTATCAGTTCTATCAACAGAGTGCACTCGCTCTTACTTGTCACTCCAGGCTCCGGTCCATTCCATCTCCCCCCATGGGTTTCTGATACGCACCAGCTTAGTGGGGGTTCCTCTGTAAGCCACCTAGAAAACCCCCACATCACACATTCTTACTTTGCAGTGCATATGTTATTCACAAGTGTGTTCTACATTTTCATTCCAGTTCTAGTAAGCCTGCATGAGAAGAGCTTTAGTTTCCCACTGTAAATTGTGCAAAAACTGATCTGAATCTATAGCATTACTCATCACACTTAACACAGAGTTCTAGTTGCAACCATATACAATGGTACGCCAGTTCTCGTCGTTAATTTGGTCCAGAAGGTTTGTCGAGAACCTAAAATGACGAGAGCCGAGCTAGTTTTTCCCATAAGGAATAATGTAAATTGAATTAATTCGTTCCACAGCCATGTTCCATATACACTAATGGAGTTGTATTGTACAGGTGCTCCTTGATTTAAAATGGGGATACGTTCTGACAAATCCTTCATAAGTTAAATGCATCATGAACTGAGCAGAGGAGCAGAAGACAAGTCTGTATTACATACATGGCAGAAGCCTATGATGAGTTGTGATGAATAGCAAAGCTTATTTTATACTAAAATGTTGAAAAATCTCATGCAATTTAAAGTAATAGAATAAAAGTGAAAAGTGAAAGCAACACTATACTTAGTTCTGTCTCTGTGTAGAGTATTACTGAGGGCCTGGTTTGTTTTAGCTTTCATTTGCTTAAAACCCATCGACTCACCTCCTCCACTCCAGTCACTGAATATGCATGGCCTTTAACCAGCTTCTTAAAGGTGACGGCCTCCATGTCATTAGAGCTGGTGATCTACAGGAGATAAAAGGAAAGGCAAAAATGGACATTTGTTTAAGAGCATGTGAAATTTGCCCTAATCATCCAGTCACTACATACTGGTACAGTGGTGCTTGAAAATTTGTGAACCCTTTAGAATTTTCTATATTATTGCATAAATATGATCTAAAACATCATCAGATTTTCACACAAGTGCTAAAAGTAGATAAAGAGAACCCAGTTAAACAAATGAGACAAAAATATTATACTCGGTCACGTATTTATTGAGGAAAATGATCCAATATTACATATTAGTGAGTGCCAAAAGTAAGTGAACCTTTGCTTTCAGTATCTGGTGTGACCCCCTATGCAGCAATAACTGCAACTAAAGGTTTCCTGTAACTGTTGATCAGTCCTGCACACCGGCTTGGAGAAATTTTAGCCCATTCCTCCGTACAGAACAGCTTCAGCTCTGGGATGTTGGTGGGTTTCCTCACATTAGCTGCTCCCTTCAGGTCCTTCCACAACATTTCAATTGGACTGAGGTCAGGACTTTGACTGGGCCATTCCAAAACATGAACTTTATTCTTCTGTAACCATTCTTTGGTAGAACGACTTGTGTGCTTAGGGTCATTGTCTTGCTGCATGACCCACCTTCTCTTGAGATTCAGTTCATGGACAGATGTCCTGACATTTTCCTTTTGAATTCTCTGATATCATTCAGAATTCATTGTTCCATCAATGATGGCAAGCCGTCCTGCCCAGATGCAGCAAAACAGGCCCAAAATGATGGGATAAGGTTCTTATGCTGGAATGCAGTTTTTTTTTCCTTTCTCTCCAAACATAACGCTTTTCTTTTAAAACCAAAAGTTCTGTTTTGGTCTCATCCGTCCACAAAACATTCTCCCAATAGCCTTCTGGCTTGTCCACGTGATCTTTAGCAAACTGCAGACGGCAGCAAAGTTCTTTTTGGAGAGCAGTGGCTTTCTCCTTGAAACCCTTCCATGCACACCATTGTTGTTCAGTGTTCTTCTGATGGTGGATTCATGAACATTAACATTAGCCAATGTGAGAGAGGCCTTCAGTTGCTTAGAAGTTACTCTGGAGTTCTTTGTGACCTCATCAACTATTACACGCCTTGCTCTTGGAGTGATCTTTGGTCGACCACTCCTGGGGAGGGTAACAATGGTCTTGAATTTCCTCCATTTGTACACAATCTGTCTGACTGTGGATTGGTGGAGTCCAAACTCTTTAGAGATGGATTTGTAACCTTTTCCAGCCTGATGAGCATCAACAACTCTTTTTCTGAGGTCCTCAGAAATCTCCTTCAAATTAACTGCTAATCCTAGAGGTTCACATACTTTTGCCACTCACTAATATGTAATATTGGATGATTCTCCTCAATAAATAAATGACCAAGTATAATATTTGTCTCATTTGTTTAACTGGGTTCTCTTTATCTACTTTTAATACTTGTGTGAAAATCTGATGAGGTTTTGGGTCATATTTATGCAGAAATATAGAAAATTCAAAGAGTTCACAAACTTTCAAGCCCCACTGTATGCGCTGTTTAACATCCATCCTATCAACATCTGTTCACTTTAACGACCAATGTCTTAAACATTTAATAAATTATAATAGGAAATTTGTCTTTAAACTCTGGACACTGTGGCTGGAAACTGCTGGTCACCTCAACATCGAACCAATGCTGCAAACCCAGGACCAGAGACGGGAGTCTGAGTTTAAAAGCGGAAGTCTGTCATTCCTGTTAGTGTGTTTGTGTAACTACTTTACCAGTTGTGTACTCGCTTGCTGGTTAGTTAACATGTAGACTAGAGACTGTTCTAACTCGCTTGATGTGTTTAGAGACTTTTTTGTGCAAGTACGTCTATTTGTGTGTATGACTTTCCACTACTTATTTGTAACAAGTTGTAAAAGGTGTATGTAAGTTTATATGCCTGTCCTATTGGCAGTAGAATATCTTTGTTTGTCCCCTACTACCTTCTCTCTCACCTATGACTACATAAACTGGTTCACATTCACTCGTTGAGTCTCTGTTTCATCTGGCTGATCTTCCATGTTGTTCGTAATACTGTCTATCAATGCATTTTCATCAAACAAAATGATCAGGTTCATCATATTACCCTGTTAAGTGTTACGACTTTCCCCTAGATTGGGTCGTAATAGTACATTACTGTATGTTCTATAATTATAATGCATTTCCAAAAATAAAACATGAGGTGGCATTAAAGATGCTGTGTAAATGGTGGCGTTCCACTCCTGTTTTCAGCTGCATCTCTGATGCATTTACGTATCGTTTGCATGCAGTTTTCTTGAGTAAATATCCTTTATATTTACATTAGAGTAGCATAAAAAGACATAAATGTGACTATGGTAATGTCCGGTAAAAGTTCTGTTTGTATGAATATAATGCACGGCGCAAAGAGGAGTGGATTACTCCTCTTTAATTTCACTGTCATCACTTTTCCTCTTTAACACTGGCTTTTAATCCTGTCAGCAACATTTACAGCATTTAATAGGCAGTGCTCCAGCATCACACAGACACAAGTGAGTAAGGGAGCAATCCCTTCCTAAGCTTTGCAATGGACTGGTGCCACCTGCAGGCTCTTTCTGATTGGACGTCAAAGTGTCTAACAGGATAAATGAATGCTATGGTGCTTCTACAAAAGCTGGCCAGCCCTGTCCTGAAATGACTGAGAGTGAAGCAAAGTAAGTGCTAACATCAATAGAGCAGCCCAGCAGTGATCCTCTCTCCACGGCTCTCTTAATGATGCTGAATAGATCAGAGGGTGCCTTCCCCAGCTCGTACGTCTCCGTGACCCCGCCTGTGAAATCCTCAAAGCCCTCGGATGTACTGCCACCAGACAGAGCCTCATAACAGCCATTCAGCCTGCGGAAAAACAAACATGCAATTCCAAACTCATTTTTAACAATTGGCCTTTGCCAGGAGTGAGTGGGTAGAGTCCCATCTCAAATCTTGAAGACTAAGGCGAATGACATTTACGAGATATTGAACAAACAGCATTTATGGAACAAAGCCTTGAACTCTGTGCACTCTGACAGCACATGTATACCATCTAAATAGAATCTTTATTAGAGAGCAAAAGGACGACCAAACACAAGTACATAACGTCCACATAATGTCCGTTTGGACAACGCCTGTGCGCATACAGAGTACTGTGCAAAAGTCTTAGGCCACCATTCTATTTGTTGTTTTAGCAATGGTAGCAATAATATAATGACCATATAACAATGTTGAGTGGACTCAAAAATTTCAAACTTAGATTTGTCACTCCTTAATACTCTTTTTCCACTGATCATCAATCCAATCTTTGTGAGCATTAACACATCTTAGCTTTTTCACCCTGTTTCCCTTCCAAAAAAGTAGTTTCTTGGCCGCTACTCCTCCAAAAAGACCATACCGGAGTTGCCTTGGCATCCCAAAGCTGCTATTGCTCAAGTGAAAAGGGAGGTCACACTAAATACCTGCCGCTGTAGCCTATAGAAGCTGTTTCTGTATTTTCGGATATTTTTCAGTTATTTTTTATTTTTTATATTACTACATACAAATTTCATGTATTTTCTGGCTGCATTCTAATAAAGAACTCGTGAAATAATTACATATGGTCATGATACCACTGCTAAAACAAAATATCTAATCTAATAGTATCCTAAGACTTTTGCACAGAACTGTATGTCCGTGCTCCGATAAGGTTATGATTTATTATTATTATTATTTATTATTATCTTTATTATTAAAATAGTTAAGCCACTTAACCCATAGATAGGATGTGTTTTGAGTGCTACTTAGTCAACTAAATAGTCTCTCTCTGTATATCACATTACTAACGAGGGACTAGGGATATTAATGAGAGAATAGGGATCTATTTTGGACACAGCCACGTGTTCAACGTGGTGTTCTTCAGAGTGTGCTGTTCGCAATACATGCATAATGGAGGAACAACTTCGAAAACATTTGGAACAACACATTTAATAAGATTTAAAATAGCATCATCCTGAATATGTGGAATTTTATAAAAACTACTTTATGCTGTCATTTATAGTTCTTAGACAGAAAGGAAATTGGAATCAACCAAAATCGGAATCGGCCAATGAAACTGCAATTGCTGCATCTCCATTAATAGCCTTAATAATAAGGATAATAACCTTACCATACCGAGGACGTGTAAGCGATTGGACATTACGTGGCATTATACCTGTACTTGCATCAACTGTTTGCACATTTTACTGAGATAACAGCATCTTCCAAATGAATTACTAGATATGTAAATGGTGGTTTCATATTAAACAGAATCAGTGATGTGATCATGACCATTTATTAAATGAAAAGGTTTCCTGCGCAATCAACAATCCTTGACTCGTGTGACGCACTGAAACTGATAGTGTGTGACTGTCTTACTTGGCGTAAGCTTTCTCCACCAGGGCGCTCCAGAACTCGGTGCCCTCGGCAGAGTGCACAAACAGCAGCTTCCCATCTTTAACCGGCAGCCTGTCATCAATTACCACATCCACCCACTCTCCGAACTGCCAGAACTATGGAGAAAAAAAACAGGGTGTTCATTTAAATAAGAGCTAAAACAAACAACAGATGGCAGTCATCTGCTGACTTACAAAATACACTATACAACCTGTGCACACAAGGAACGCCAGCTCTGTCATCCACTCCCTTGTAAGACTCAGTAATCTGGCTTTAGTGCCACGTGAGTGACGACTGACTATTCTGGCTTAGTGAACGAGTGACTGCAGCTCTGTGACTTTTTTCAACTTAAACATGGTGTTAATACAAACAGCAGACATGTTTTCCAAGCTCACAAGTTAAGGCCTATTTCCTTTACCTGTGTTTGCATTCTCACCAAACCTGCACATTTCTGCATGTCAATGACCTATTCAAATCATGTCCGAGAGGTGCACTCCGACAGCACAGCATGTCATGAGAACTTAAACTGGCACTTCGGCGTAGTGGTGTTAGAGTCCTGGGAGTAGAATGTGTGATTAAATTAACATGCATAATCCTTTTGATATTTGCTCTAGGGCTCTGGTGCAGTCTCGCTGCTAAAAAGAGTCAGAGAGAGACCTCAAAACCGAATACTGGTTTGCTTTCCCCCATAGCGAAACATCTGTCTCTAGATAAACACAGCCATGTCTCTGTGGTCCTAGTTTTTTTTGTGCCAAAAAACATATATCGATACAGCAATATATCATGATATTTATTTTCGTGATATACTACATCGATTTTCAGCTCAAAATATAGACTTTTTGAAGGAAGAATAAGCATATTTTAAATGGGGTGTAAACTACAATCTCCACTATAGATGTCGCAGTACTTGGAAACAACACCAAAACTGTTGGAATATCAAAAGTAAGCCACTGTCTAACATCAAAAGCTGCCATCACAGTCATGTTCCAAAATTTAGTGGAAAGCCCATTTATAAGAACAAAGGCTGCTGGAACAGCAAAGGTGAGGGAGAAACTGCACACCAAGACCAATGTTTTGGACGTAATTGTTTGGCTGTCCACAAACCTTTGGCTACGACGTATATGAGAGAAAGTAATAACAGCTTACAGGCACAGTTACACTTGAAAGCTAAAAGTCCTACAGATCACAGTCTTGTGCAAACACATGATCATCACTTTTGAGATTACGTTTTGCATGAATGACTGTACCATTTTAATCAAACATTAACTAGACAATTAAGTTGTAAGAAATTGTGCATCTTTCCAATATATTTTAACAGGACTGCACACGTTTTTTTTTTTTGAACAAACATTTAATTTTGTTCCCTGCAGAGCCTGTTAACTTTTCATACTGAAAATCAATCAAGGGCACCCAAACTTTTGCAAAAAAAACCTTTTGCATAAACAGTTCCACTCTGAGCTTTGACACAGTTGACATGAACTTTGCCTCTCATTACACAAATCAGTTTCAAATGACACAGCAAATCACGACAAAGGACTTAAGACTGAATGTGAAAATACAGTGGGGCAAAAAAGTGTTTAGTCAGCCACTGATTGTGTAAGTTCTCCTACTTAGAAAGATGAGAGAGGTCTGTAATTTTCATCATAGGTACACTTCAACTATGAAAGACAAAATGAGAAAAAAAATCCAAGACATCACATTTTAGGATTTTTAAGGAATTAATTGTATAATCATGATGGAAAATAAGTATTTGGTCACCCACAAACAAGCAAGATTTTAATGGCACCTGTTTGACCTCATTATCTGTATAAAAGACACCTGTCCACAGCCACAAACAGTCAGACTCCAAACTCAACCATGGACAAGACCAAAGACCTGTCGAAGGACACCAGGAAGAAAATTGTAGACCTGCACCAGGCTGGGAAGAGTGAATCTACAATAGGCAAGCAGGTTGGTGTGAATAAATCAACTGTGGGAGCAAATGGAAGACAAACAAGACCATTGATAATCTCCCTTGATCTGGGGCTCCACGCAAGATCCTGTGGGGTCAAAATTATCATTATCAATGGTGAGCAAAACTCCAAGAACTAGACGGAGCGACCTGATGGATGACCTGCAGAGAGCTGGGACCAAAGTAACAAAGGCCACCATCAGTAATACACTACGCCGAGAGGGACTCAGATCCTGCAGTGCCAGGCGTGTCCCCCTGCTTAAGCCAGTACATGTCCAGGCCCGTCTGAAGTTTGCCAGAGAGCATATGGATGATCCAGAAGAGGATTGGAGAATATCATGTGGTCAGACGAAACCAAAATAGAACTCAACTGGAGGAAAAAGAATGCCGAGTTGCATCCCAAAAACACCATACCTTCTGTGAAGCATGGGGGTGGAAACATCATGCTTTTGGGGACAGGATGATTGATCCGTGTTAAGGGAAGAATGAACGGGGCCATGTATCGTGAGATTTTAAGCCAAAACCTCCTTCCATCAGTGAGAGCATTGAAGATGGAACGTGGCTGGGTCTTCCAGCATGACAATGATCCCAAACACACCGCTCGGGCAATGAAGGGGTGGCTCCGTAAAAAGCATTTCAAGGTCCTGGAGTGGCCTAGCCAGTATCCAGACCTCAACCCCATAGGAAATTTGTGGAGGGAGTTCAAAGTCCATGTTGCCCCAAAACATCACTGCTCTAGAGGAGATCTGCATGGAGGAATGGGCCAAAATACCAGCTACAGTGTCTGCAAACCTGGTGAAGACTTACAGGAAACGTTTGACCTCTGTCATTGCCAATAAAGGTTATGTTACAAAGTACTGAGTTGAACTTTGTTATTGACCAAATACTTATGCATACATGCACACATGCTCTCACAGACTCGCACACCAATCACTGTCAAAGTATGCCATTACAAAACTACACAAGCTGGAACAGAACCACACATGCAGTGAACTCTCTTCTTCGTGTGAAAAACCCTGCAGGAGAACACACCCAGTAACCGCTACTTACACACACACGGTCTCTTCTTTACACACAGTTAAGTCCCCACACCCTGCTGATCCAAATAACACTTGAGTTATCGGGTAATGGGAAAGCTCTAAGTTTATACGACTCGAGAAATAATCGAATTTCTACTTTGCAACCAGCCAAAAATCTCACAGATGGAAGTGACATGAACTTCAAGTTTATTAATGAAATAATACAATGATTGCGTTTAATTCCAGGGTTGCCAGATCTTACTACGGACGTGGCCAGAGGGCAGTAACTCTCTCCCTCCGCTGGTTGGCTAGGGCCAACGTGCAGCCAAGAACTTTCCTGCTGAGGACTCAAGATCCTAAAGCTACTCTGTGTATCGGATTAAATAATGCTGATGTGCATATTTGTTACGCTATGTGATTCAATATTTTTTTTAAATATGTTAACATTTACTTAGTTCCTGCTTTTTGAGTCTTGGTCCTGCCAAGGCATCTTCTTGCCACTGTCACCCTAGGCTTGGCCAATTTGGGATTGGCCCTAGATATCAGAAGATAATCTAAAATTGTAAAGTTGCTTTGAGACAATGCTCCATTGTAAAAAGTGCTATATAAATAATAGTCCACTCTGGAATATTATTCGTTTGTGTGTCTATTAACTAAAATGCAACTAGGACTAATGAACAGAGTAACATCTGGTTCTTAAAACACCTTGGGTTGCCATGTCAGCATTTTCAACACAAGAAATCAAATGCATTTGATGCAACAAATATGACAATTTCTGTGTTAAGGCAGATTGTGAAGACATTCTTCAGCGTTTAATGACCAACCTAAACTCGGCCCATCATCCACCTCTAATCACACATATGGATGCTGTTATTTATTTTTATCATTATTTTTTCTATGCTCTATAGCTGACACACGTTGTAGCCAGGGTGCAGAAAGACGTTTGTAAACGCTTTTTCGGGAACCCAACAGAAAAACACTTGTTCACACTGCATGTCAATTCTCAAATCATTCCTGCTATGCATTTTACAGCTCAAGCCATCAGGTAATAGGAGTGATTGGTAGGTACCTATACAACCATCAGCAGGATTCCTGGTGACAGACTGCAACGGAGTGGAAATTTGAATGGGGAGTTTATACATTTGTATTGCGGGTTTTTTTTGTTTGTTTTTGAGTTTGACTGAAGGCTCAAATTAAGTTTCACAGTCCTGGTGTCCAAGTACCTGGAAGTGGAAGATGCCAGCATATCCACTGTCGAAGCTCTGTCCATGTGGAACGACACGGTGCAGCAGGTTATCATTAAGAGTAAGAGAAGCAATAGCGGCCAACAGCCAACAATCACCTGCAAAACAGACATAATCTTCAGTTAGTCATAGGAAGCTACACTGCTGCAAGTCTGTACATCTCAGTGCTCCAATGAATCGGATTCAACTGCTTTATAAGCTCACACAAGGGTGTTAAAGAGGAAAACACACAGTACAATGCTAAGGAAAGACTGGCCTCTGACCATGGAACAATTATAATAATTATAGACAGCTGTAAGCCTTCATGCTGTATTTAAAAAAATCCACCTCGACTTGCGTCAGATTTACCATTATCTCATAGCCATTTCTGCTTCAAACCAACATTAATCACACCAAATTACTACAGCTTACTGAAGACATGTTAGAAAAAAGTTGGGACAGTATGGAGAATGCAAAGAAAATTCACTGCATACAGTATGGACCCAAGATATTTCAAGACAGACGCCCTTATCCAGAGCGACTTAAAATTGATACAATCTTACTATCCAAGCAATTGTGGGTTAAGGACCTTGCTCAATGACCCAACAGTGGAAGCTTGGCAGAGGTGGTATTTGAACTCTTGACCTTCTGGTCCATAGTCCAGTATCTTACCCGCTAGGCTACCACAGTTTTATCTGGTAAACTTAATTTCAGTTGTAAATATACTCCCATTCCTGTTTTCAGGTCTCCAACACATTCCAAAAAGTTGGAACGGGGACATTTTAGGGTTAGTAATAAAAGAAGAAATTTAAATAACAGTTCAAACAGGGTAATGACAACAAGTGAGCATCCAGGAAAGGCTGAGTATTTGAAGAGTAAAGATGGGCAGAGGATCTCCAGTTTGTCAACAAATTGGAAACATTTGTTGAAATATTTTAGAACGATGTTCAACAAAGAAAGATTGGAAGGGTTTTGTATATTTCTCCCTCTACAGTGCATAACATCATCAAACGATGCAAGGAATCTGGAAGAATTTTGGTGTGTAAAGGGTAAGGGCACAAGCCTGAACTGAAGATCCATGATCTCTGATCCCTCAGACGGCACTGCATCAAGAACCGCCATTCATCAATAGCTGATAGAACCGCATGTGCAAGGGATTACTTTGTCAAACCTTTATCCAGCTCTACAATACAGAGTTACATTCACAAATGCCACTTAAATCTTTAGTGTGCAAAAAATAAGCCTTATGTTAATCATGTAAGAAGCGGCATTGACCTCTCTAGGCTCTGAGGCATCGGAGATGGACCATCACACAATGATGAAAAGTGTATTGTGGTCAGACCAATCATTATTACAAATTTTTTTTTGGAAGAAATGGGAATGCACTCCATCTAGGTGCTATGCAAATGGTTTCTTAGGCATGATTGGGCTAATTAATTAGCGGCAATTAAATTCAATATATTTATTTAAATGGTTCAGGAAGCACAACTTGATGTATCTGATGTAAAGACAGCACATCATGTTTTTTACTAAGCCAAAAAAGAAAGCCAGTTTGACAAAAGGATATTGGATCCCATAACAAGAGAGTAGTTACTGTACTGTGCAAAAGTCTTAGACCACTTGTTGTTTTATGAGTTGTTGTTTTATGACCATATACAACACATTGTTGACAATTGGACTCAAATTTCAAACTTGGATTCGTAACTCCTCTTTTCCACTAATCTTCATTCCAATCTTTGTGAGCTTTAGCATATCTTAGCCTTTTCATCCTGTTCCGGTTTCTTTTCTGCTACCGTTCCAAAAAGACCATTCCTGATCAAGCTTGTTTGGAATGCAGAAGGGTCAACTTGGCATCCCGATGAAGCTGTCAGTTGCTATTGCTCAAGTGTACGGTGCAAAGGTTTTTTTTTTTTTTTACCAGTTTTTATACGGAATACAAATGTCCTGTATTTTCTGGTTGTATTCTAATAAAAACAGAAATAAACATATAACCCCAATTCCAATAAAGAAACGTTGTGTAAAACATAAATAAAAACAGAATATGATGATTTGCAAAACCTTTTCAACCTATATTCAGTTGAATACACTACAAAGACAAGATATTTAATGTTCCAATGGATAAACTTTATTGATTTTTTCAAATATTTGCTCATTTTGAATTTGATGCCTGCAACACGTTCCAAAAAAGTTAGGACAGGAGCATGTTTACCACTGTGTTACATCACCTTTCCTTGTAACAACACTCAATAAGCGTTTTGGAACTGAGAACACTAATTGTTGAAGCTTTGTAGGTGGAATTCTGTCCCATTCTTGCTTGCTGTTCAACTTCAGTTGCTCAACAGTCCGGGGTCTCCGTTGTTGCATTTTGCGCTCCATAACGCTCCCCACATTTTCAATGGGAGACAGGTCTGGACTGCAGGCAGGCCAGTCTAGTACCCGCACTCTTTTACTATGAATCCAATTGTAACATGCAGAATGTGGCTTGGCATTGTCTTGCTGAAATAAGCAAGTTGCTCCAATATGTGTTGCTCCAAAACCTGTATGTACCTTTTAGCATTAATGGTGCCTTCACAGATGTGCAAGTTACCCATGCCATGGGCACTAAAACACCCCCATACCATCAGAGATGCTGGCTTTTGAACTTAGCACTGATAACAATCTGGACAGTCCTTTAGCCCGGAGGACACGACGTCTATCATTTCCAAAAACAATCTGAAATGTGGACTCGTCAGACCACAGGACACTTTTCCACTTTGGTCAGTCCATCTCAGATGAGCTCGGGCCCAGAGAAGCCAGCATGGTTTCTGGGTGTTGTTGATATATGGCTTTTGCTTTGCATGGTAGAGTTTTAACTTGCACTGGTAGATGGAGCGACAAACTGTGTTCACTGACAATGGTTTTCTGAAGTGTTCCTGAGCCCATGATGTCGGTTTTTAATGCAGTGCCGCCTGAGGGATCGAAGGTGACGGGCATTCAATGTTGGTTTTCGGCCTTGCCGCTTACTTGCAGAGATTTCTCCAGATTCTCTGAAGTTTTTGATGACATTATGGACTGTAGATGATGAAATCCTTAAACTGTTTGCAACTGCACGTTGAGAAACGTTGTTCTTAAACTGTTGGACTATTTGTGGTGAACCTCGCCCCGTCCTTGCCTGTGAACGACTAAGCCTTCCGGGGATGCTCCCTTTATACCCAATCATGACACTCACCTGTTTCCAATGAACCTGTTCACCTGTGGAATCTTCCAAGCAGGTGTTTTTTGGGCATTTCTCAAATTTCCCAGTCTTTTGTTGCCCCTGTCCCAACTGTTTTGGAACGTGTTGCAGGCATCAAATTCAAAATAAGTGAATATTTGCAAAAAAACAATAAACATCTTGTCTTTGTAGTATATTCAATTTAATATGGGTTGAAAAGGACTTGCAAATCATCGTATTGTTTTATGTTTTACACAACGTCCCAACTTCATTATAATTGGGGTTGTATATGGTCATTATACCATTGCTAAAACACTGGTATGTCTAATCTAATCTAATGGTGGCCTAAGATTTTGTACAGTACTGTATGTCAAGATTTACCAATATTTTTGGCAGTAGAAAGCTGGTAAGGAGGTAACATTAACTGGTTTGCTGCATACCTGTGCAAATTGCACAGAAGTTAAGGCAGGTATTTACGTGCAGAAGCCAGAAGCAAAGGCAATGAATTTGATACGAAAATTAGGGTTTGAACAAGCTCTAGCAATTCTAAACATGCCTGGCCTTAAATAATCTACAAGACGTGTTGCAAACAAGTCTTCTTAAAAGTTTAATGCAATTCATTTCAGGCCCATATTCATATGTATAACATGCTAATTACAACAGTTAAAGAAGTTGATCCAGTTTTCGAGGTTTCATTTCCAAAACCATTTAAAACAGTTACTCGCTGTTGGGTGGATGATCCTGATTTATATAAAAACTGGTTCAAATCTGTTACTTGATGTGACATCAGTTACTTCTTTCCACCTTCTTCAATCTGCTTCATATTGTGTAGCGTTTGAAAACACACAGTGGGGAACGTATTAAGAAAATTAAATAAATACATTATGAGAATTATAAAATAAAATAAACAAAAGACAAAATCAAAATAATCAACTTGGGCAAGATTACGACAGCTAGTGGTTCTGAAGGTCAGTTTCGATTAATTTTCAATTAATTGCAAAGGCTTAATACATAAAAATAATAAAACAATATAATAGGCTATAGATAATACAGCTATGATTACACCCTAGTTCTTCTTCTTGTGTTGGGTTTTATGGCAGTTGGCATACCGTATTATCGCCACTGACTGGAATGGATTGCATGCAATTTGGTTGGAAGGTGGTGTTCTATTTAGGGTGCCCGTGTTCAAGGTTAGAATTTTTGTTTGAATTTGGGGCAAAAAAAATGAATGTCCAAACTGTTCGAGTGAAGAGGCGTTCGAATTCCAAGGTTCCACTGTAAAAAAATATGAGCATGTGACATTTTAGCCTTAATAGACACCAATATTCAAAAGACGCTGAGGCTGTAACCTAAACCTGATGTTCTTGTTGGTTTGTTTATCTGTTGTTTCTCACAATGTGTCTGCACTCACCGGCACAAAAGAGTGAAGGAAACAAACAGCTAACAAGTTAACTTTACGTTTTACACCCATTAACATAATTTAAGTATTCTTATACAGTATATAGACAAAAGTTTGTGGACACCCAAAAAAATGCAGCCAAGATGTGTATTAGTATGGCGTTTGCGCTCCACCATTGCTGCTACAATTTGCTCTTATTAATGGGCGTTCCACTAGATTTCGGAACATGACTGTGAGGTCGGCTTCTGATGTCGGCAGTAAGCAGTGGCTCACTTTTGGCATTCCAGGGCATTTTTAAGCTCTCTGATTGACTTGAAGTAAATGCTCCATGTAAGCCAGCCAATTTCTCAATCAAACTTGGCAAACCAATTCTTTATGGGACAGTGCTTAAGGACAGCAGGGTAGAAAATTGATGAACTGGCTTTGTTGGAAGCAAAAACCTATAAATGTGTCATACTGACAATCACTGGGTACAACCCATTCTACTGTCACGGTCTGTCTCTGGAGAATCCATAGAAGACATGTATGCTTTATATCATGAAAGTGTTACAAGTGAGTGTTATTAAAATAGCAGAGCTCAATTATTAGAAGGGGCGTCCACAAATCTTTGTCTTTATAGTGTACCTCCTCACGCTCTCACATGCCTCTGACCCAGGCCCATGCTACTGGGGCTATGTACTGATTCTTCTCACTTGTCCTGCAGTTATTCCTTCGCTATTTAAACAACTTGTTTGAAACAGCCATTTGACATTTAAAGAACATCTTAAATGGAGAGCACGATGATGTCCTAATGGTGTGCATGGAAAGGCATTCACACATGTGAAACAAGACACAGAGTGATTAGATATTATTTAAATGCCACATGTACAAGCATTTGTTCCCCAAGCTATTTGTCCAGAAACTTGTTCAGGTGAAAGGAATCAATACACTTATAGTGGGGCAAAAAAAGTATTTAGTCAGCCACTGATTGTGCAAGTTCTCCTACTTAGAAAGATAAGATGGGTCTGTAATGTTCATCATAGGTACACTTCAACTATGAGAGGCAAAATGAGGGGGGAAAAAAATCCAGGAAAAAACATTGTAGGATATTTAAAGAATTTAATTGTAAATTATGATGGAAAATAAGTATTTGGTCACCCACAAAAAAGCAAGATTCCTGGCTCTCACAGACCTGTAACAACTTCTTAAAGAAGTTTCTGTCCTCCACTCATTACCTGTATTAATGGCACCTGTTTGACCTCGTTATCTGTATAAAAGACACCTGTCCACAGCCTCAAACAGTCAGACTCCAAACTCAACCATGGCCAAGACCAAAGAGCTGTTGAAGGACACCAGGAAGAAAATTGTAGACCTGCAGCAGGCTGGGAAGAGTGAATCTACAATAGGCAAGCAGGTTGATGTGAATAAATCAACTGTGGGAGCAAATTGTAAGGAAAATGGAAGACATACAAGACTATTGATAATCACCCTCGATCTGGGGCCTCCACGCAAGATCTCAATCCCGTGGGGGTGGGTCAAAATGATACATGAGAACGGTGAGCAAAAATCCAAGAACTACACAGAGGGACCTGATGAATGACCTGCAGAGAGCTGGGACCAACGTAACAAGGCTACCATCAGTAACGCACAACGCCGAGACGGACTCAGATCCTGCAGTGCCAGGCCGTGTCTCCCTGCTTTAAGCCAGTACATGTCCAGGCTCGTCTGAAGTTGCCAGAGAGCATATGGGATGAATCCAAATGATGAAACCAAATTAGAACTTTTTGGTACAAACTCAACTGGAGGAAAAAGGATGCCGAGTCGCATTCCAGAACACCATACTACTGTGAAGCATGGGAGTGGAAACATCATGGTTTTGGGGCCTGTTTTTTCTGCAGAGGGGGCAGGACGGGACTGATCCGTGTTAAGAGAAGAATGAATGGGGCCATGTATCGTGAATTTTTAAAACCAAACCTCCTTCCATCAGTGAGAGAATTGAAGATGAAATGTGGCTGGGTCTTCAGCATGACAAGATCCCAAACACACCGCTCGAGCAACGAAGAAGTGGGCTCCATAAAAAAGCATTTGCAAGGTCCTGGAGTGGGCCTACGCCAGTCTCCAGACTCAACCCCATAGAAAATTTTGTAGAGGGAGTTAAAAGTCCCGTGTTGCCCAGCGACAGCCCCAAAACATCACTGCTCTATAGGAGATCTTCATGGAGGAATGGGCCAAATACCAGCTACAGTGTGTGCAACCTGGTGAAGACTTGCAGGAAATGTTTTGACCTCTGTCATTGCCAACAAAAGGTTATGTTACAAAGTATTGAGTTGAACTAAATTTATTGACCAAATACTTATTTTCACCATCATTTACAATTAAATTCCTTTAAAAATCCTACAATGTGATGTCCTGAATTTTTTTGAAGTTTGAAGGTACCTATGATGAAATTACAGACCTTCTCTCATTATTTCTAGACGGAGGAACTTGCACAATCAGTGGCTGGACAAAATACTTTTTTGTTACAAAGGTCAGGAAGTCAGGGGTGTGTGAAGGAGTGACTGTCTTCTACTCTTCTGGCAAACATTAAGAATGCATCTCTAGCTTTAATAGCATATTATTCATAAAAATATCTGATATTCAACATCTGATAGTCAAATGTATATATGAACTGCAGTCGGATGACGCTGCAAATCAAGACTTTGGATCTCAACTGAAAATCTCAATCCTAGCTACCTGGGACAAATGCCAGTTACTTGTACAATAGACACTAGCACCCTCAATGTCCGCTTAATATGGTGGTACACCTTGCTAGTACTGGGTCATATTCGTGACATAGATTTCAACAAGGTGGTTGGAACATTCCTCAGAGATTTTGGTCCATACTGACATGATACAGTGGTATGAAAAAGTTTGGGCACCCCTGATAATTTTCATGATTTTTCTGTTATTGAAATCATTGGTTGTCCTCCAGCTCAGCAATTTCAGGTAAATATATCATATAGCAGATGAACACCGTGATATTTGAGAAGTGAAATTAAGTTTATAGGTTTTACAGAAAGTGTGCAGTAATTATTCAAACAAAATTAGGCAGGTGCATAAATTTGGGCACCCTTGTCATTTGAATACCTTTAGCACTAATTATTGGAACACAAAATATGTTTTGTAAGCTCACTGACCCTTGATCTACATACACAAGTGAGTCCAACTATGATAAAGGGTTAAGGTGGCCAATTGGAAGTTTTTCTCCTCTTTGCATCTTCTCTGAAGAGTGGCAATATGGGAGCCTCAAAACAACTCTCAAATGGCCTGAAAACAAAGGTTGTTCAACATCATGGTTCAGGGAAAGGGAAAAGCTCTCTCAGAGATTTCAGCTGTCAGTTTCCACTGTGAGGAACATAGTGAGGCAATGGAAGACCACAGGCACAGTTCTAGTTAAGGAACTCCCGAAGTGGCAGACCAAGAAAAATTCAGATAGGCAGAGGCGAAGGATGGTGAGAACAGTTCATAGTCAAGAAAGCCACAGACCCCACCTCCAAGACCTACAACCTCCATCTTGCTGGCAGATGGTGTCACTGTTTCATCGTTCAACTATACAGCGCACTTTTGCACAAGGAAGAGGCCCTGTATGGGAGAGTAATTGCAGAAGAAGCCTTTTTTCTGGCAGACCGCCACAAACAGAGTCCACTTGAGGGTGTGCTACAGCACATTTGGACAATCCAGCTTCATTTTGGAATAAAGTGCTGTGTAACTGATGAAACTAAAATTGAGTTATTTGGACATAACAAGGAGCGGAAAAAGAACACAGCATCCCAAGACAAACACTTGCTACCCACAGTAAAATTTGGTGGCGGTTCCATCATGCTGTGGGACTGTGTGGCCAGTGCAGGTACTAGGAATCTTGTTAAAGTTGAGGGTCGCATGGATTCTAGTTAATATCTCCAGATTCTTGAGAACAATGTTCAAGAATCAGTGACAAAGTTGCACCGAGGCCAACGACCCCAAACCCTGCACAAAATCTACTAAGGCATTCAAGCAGAAGAAGAACCAGTACACGTTCTGGAATTGCCATCTCAGTCCCCAGACATGAATATTACTGAATGTGGGCTGTCCATGCTCGGAAACCATCAAACCTGACTGGAACTGGAGATATTTCTAAAGAAAGAATGGTCCAAAGCACCTTCAAACCAGAATCCAGACTGGAAGCTGTAGGAAGCGTTTTCGCGGCTGTTATTTTCTACAAAAGGAGGATCTACTAAAATATTGATGTAATGTTTTTCTGTTGGGGTGCCCAAATTTATGCACCCTGCACCTAATTTTGTTTTGAATAATTACTGCACACTTTCTGGTAAATCCTATATAAACTTTATTTCACTTCTCAAATATCACTGTGTTCATCTGCTATATGATATATTTAACTCAAGTTGCTGATCTGAACAACCAATGATTTATAAACTAAAATTATGAAAATTATCAGGGGTGCCCAAACTTTTTCATACGACTGTAACATCAAGCAGTTACTGCAGAATTGTCGGCTGCACATCCATGATGTGAATTTCCTGTTTTACCACATCCCAAAGGTGATCTAATGGATTGATATGTGATGATTGTGGAGGCCGTTTGAGTACACTGTCATGTTCAAGAAACCAGTTTGAGATGATTTGAGCTGATTTGAGCTTTGTAACATGGTGCGTTATGGTCATGAAGGGATGGACATGATCAGCATCAATACTCGAGTAGGTTGTGGCCTTGAAACAATGCTCAAACACTATTACAGAGCCCAAAGCGTGAAAAGAAAATATCCCCCACACCATCACACCACCCCCACCACCAGCTGAAGTTGTTGGTACAAGGCAGGGTGGATCCATGTTTTCATGTTGTTTTACGCCAAATTCCATGCAAAGTGTAGCCTTAGTTGCCTGTTTTTAGCTGACTGGAGTAGCAGCAGCTGGTCTTCTGCTACTTCTTCAAGGTTCGACATGTTGTACATTCAGAGATGCTGTTCTGCAGTGCTCCTCGGTTGTAATGATTGGTTATTTGACTCACTGTTGCCTTTCTATCAGCTCGAACCAGTGTGGCCAGTCCAAAAACATTACAACAAATAACCACAGGGCAAATAAAGAACAAACCCAAGCAATAAACATAACAATGACTAAAGCCAAATCCTCTCATTTACAAACTCCTCTAGTTTATCTGAACCTTAAATATTTCACACACACTCAAGAGCAAAAAGGGAGAGGAGGAGGGAAAAAAAAACAAACAAAAACCCAAAAGGGGGAAAGAAATAAAGAAAATAAAAACAAATATTATAAAAAGAAAGAGAAGAAAAAAAAAGTAATCTAATCAGTCTGCATTATGCGAAGCAAATTAAAAAAATGTAAGAAAACCATTCCACTCAGAATAAAACGGAGCACTATTCCCTTTCAGAGTAAATCGAATATTCTCCAATCTAAGAAAGTACAAGACAATGAAGTTCTACATTGATTTTAATGGTTTATAACTATTTGTTCTTTGGCAAAGCAGTCAGCACTTTTGGCAGATACTACCTAAAACTCAAAATGAAAATGAAAGTCACACTACAAAAACACATACACACTCATTGCCAAGGCTGGAACACCTAAATGTTAGTGTAAAAAAAAAAAATATTATCATGAACAGACAAGTGGAGATGCCTCCTTTATCAGACTGGCTCGATGGCAGACATTGGAGATCCACAGTTTGTTTTTTCCTTTTATAGTCCCCAATGTTTTAAATGATACTAAAACATAAAAACCTCAAAGGTCTTTTGATTTAGACACAACTGATCCAACCTTAAATCTTCTTTATGCAATAGCCCACAACACCCCTGCTGATCCACACTGTTCTCTCTGAAGTGGCCCTGGAGGCACGATCCTAAAGTGACTGTGTATTGGACGAAATACTGCTGATGTGTATATTTTTTATGTTATTCTATTCAATATTTCTCTTCATTACAGTATTGGCTTATACGCTATAGCTTTTATATGCTCCATTTTACACTCTTCACTCTACCTGTTATTTTAATTATTATATTTTTACATATGTTCTCTCTGTTAATATTTAATTAGTTGCTGTTTATTTAAACTAATATGAACATAGTACTTAGATAACTTAGTTCATTCTTACATATAACATCTAAGCCACCCAATGAGGATGGGTCCCTTTTTGAGTCTTGGTTCTCCCAAGGTTTCTTCCTTATAACGTTTAGGGTGTTTGTCCTTGCCACTGTTGCCCTAGGCTTGCTCAATTTGGGATTGGCCTTATAATTTAGAAGATAATCTAAAACTGTAAAGCTGCTTTGAGACAATTCTCCATTGTAAAAAGCACTACAGAAAAAGCTGACTTGACATAAAAAGGCCAACTCACCCAGTGCTCCCTGACAGATGTCTGTGCGAGTCGCTCCATCCAAGATGAACAGAGGACGTGAGCAGAATTCCTGTAAACACACAAAAAATACAAGTTCTATACATTACCAAGGCTAGACAAACTGATGTGATTGTGTCAATTGAGACGGGGAACCTTGATGGACTGAGGAAAGTCCTTCTTGGTCCACATACACTAGTAGTCAGGACATGTGCTGACATTTGCTTCTTCAACACCTTCAAAACCTCATACTTTCACCTCCACAACAAAGCCAGAATCCGATCATTTCTCTCACAGAAACTCTCATTCACGCTTTCAATTCTAGCCGTTTCAACTACTGTAACTCCCTTCTTGCCAGCATCAGCTCTTCTCTACTTCATATGTTTCAGAACTCGTCTTCTCACCCACATCTGATCACATCAACATATTACGCCAGTCCTCCAAAACCTCCACTGGCTTCCGATGAAATTCCGCATTGAGTTTAAAATCCTTCTACTCACTTACAAAGCTCTCAATAATCTTGCCCCTTCTTAACTATCCAACGTTCTTCAACATTACAAACCTATCCACACTAAGATCTTCCACAAGTGATCACTCACTTCTGCCTCTTCTAACCTCCATAGCTTTGGTGATCGAGCCTTTTCCGTACTTGCTCCAGTCAGAATACCTATCTACATTTAAAATAGAAAGAGGACTGTGGTAGCCTAGCGGGTAAGGCACTGGACTATGGACCAGAGGGTGCAGGGTTCAAATCCCACCTCTACCAAGCTGCCACTGTTGGGTCCTTGAGCAAGGCCCTTAACCCACAATTGCTTGGATTGTAAGATGGTATCTATTGCAAGTTCCCCTGGATAAGGGCATCTGCTAAATGATGGAAATGTAAAAAATAGCCTTAAAACACACCTGTTTTCTGTTGCCTACAGCCTCTCACCGTCCTGATTCTTATGGCATTTCCTGATCCTAACGTCACTCTTACGTCATTAATGATTTGCTTTCACTGTTATTCATGTGTTCTGTTAGGTGTTTTATCACCAATACTGTCTGTCTAGTGTTAGTTCTTGCATGTTCTTTTAAACAGTAAGTGTCTTTGGGTCTTTGAAAATCTCTATATGAATGTCATTTATTTGTATTATTAACCATCAAAGTAGAGATGCACCAAAAATTCAGCCATCAAAAGATAAACAAGACCAACACATTTCACCAAAAAAGGTTGATGTTGGATTGAACCCAGAGAGTGAAGAAGAGTAAAGACAGCAAACAAAGAACACTAAGGAAACAAAAGAGTGAACTAATCCCACAAACAAGCTCTGACTGCTATAGACAAGATGTTTAAATAGCAGAGGGTGTGTTTAAGGAAATACAGAACAAGAAAGATGAATCAATACACGAGATGTTTAAAAACGCTCTTTGTCATCTTCACTCTTCAGCACACAATTCAGTTTCGGTAAAGCATTTTTATTTTGGTGCATCACTACGTTACGCTGAAGTCAAAAGACTAATGCAGCTAATAAGTGATGGAAGTCTATCACCCCATTTTTATCTGGAAATACAGTACTGTGCAAAAGTCTTAGTCCACCATTAGATTAGATATACCATGGTGTTAGTAGCGGCTACTGTATAACTATTCCTCAGTTTTTATTAGAATAAAACCAGAACAGACAGGAGTCAGAACCCTGGACTTTCTGGCTCATGGTCCAGTACCTTAACCACTAAGCCACCATGTCTTGTTGAAGCCTGAAGAATCTTGATCAGGAATGGTCTTTTTGGAAGGGTAGCAGTCAGAAACCACTTTAAGGGGAACAGGGTGAAAAGGCCAAGATATGCTACGGCTCACAAAGATCGGAATGACGAGAATTATGGTGGGACGAATCCAACGTTTGTGTCCAGACATTGACAATATGTTATATATAATCATTACACTATCGCTTAAAACAGTAAATCTTATGGTGGCCTAAGACTTTTGCACAGTACTATACTTAACCACACACCAACAAACCACAAAGTCCCTGTTTTGGAAAGAGTGTCAAATGGGACAACCAAAATTCGTAAATCAAATGTATTTAATGTATTTATTTAAACTTTCCAAATTCAAATCTCCTCACTACATAATGACTGAATGTATACACCGAGCAAAAACACGTATAGCCCAATTCTGTTTCATTTTAGGTGCAAAAATCATGCAAATGGCCTGGGTCCAGGAGCTTAAATAAATGATACAAACGCTTGTCTAACACATCCATAAATATGAAAAATGTTTCAAACTGCAGCTGAGTTCATGCAAGAAGCTACTTGTTAGTCAGGTTAAGACTACATGGTATTCCCTGGCTTTTGGGCAAGCCTCAGAAGCCAGGGAGATAGGAAGTATTAGTCACAGAGGGAAAGGAGGAGTGAAAACAAAAATCCATCTGCAAACAAGGTTCAATCTAGGCTGATGTGTTTAGTATTAATATGCACTTAAGTCACAGCAGTTAAACCAAGCACAAATACAGTACTGTCCAAAAGTCTTAAGCATTCTATATTTTTCAGGCTATATTCTGGTTATTCTTTCTTTATGTTTCAGTGGTCACTGTACTTTGTAGTTCCACAATTACAGACTGTAGGCTGTCTGTTTCTCTACATACTTCGTTTGCTCCCCTTACTCTGTTTTCTAACGGTCAGAACACCTACAGGAGTGTGGGTTGAGCTGGTACAGTGCTGCTGGGGTTTTAAAACACCGTTCACTCACTGCCCACTTTAGTAGAAAAATTCACCTTATTGCTCCGCCTTGTAGATGTAAAGTCTTCTAGTTTCTGACCCATTAGAGAACAGAGTAAAGGGGGCTAACAAAGTATATAGAGAAACAGATGGACTACAGTCTGTAACTGTAGAACCACAAAGTGCCCTGACCACTAAAATGTAAAGAACAAGCAGAATATAAACTTAAAGCATAGAATGCCTAAGACTCTTTTAACCAGTAGAAACAAACTACAGCATGAACCCACAGTGTGCATATGAGAATAAGTTGTATTTTGGATCTAATGTCATTTGTAACAAGACAATGAATTCATCATACCCAAGTGAACTCATCACCTTACAAATTTACTGTGAAATGACCACTTTGGGAATATGACACACTGATAAAGCCTTACAGTTCTGTTTTGTTTTTCTGAGTGAGATGCAAACATGCTCCAAGTAGGCGAATGGAAAAAACAGTTAGGCAGCCCACATAAAAGTTTGAATGGCAAAATAAAACCCGGAGAAAAACTCCTCTTCAAATGCTTCGCAGCATGAAACCCAGTAGTGGCTCATGACTTTCTCACAAATTAACTTGGATAAACAGTTGTGCTTCTCTAGCCTAAGGCACTGATTGATCCTGCTAAATGAATAACAGAGCAGAACCAATCCCATGATTTCCCATAAATCGTTGCCAAAAGAGAGAAAGAATGACAAGAAATCCTCCAAGACCTGAACAGCCAGGAACACAGTGTTAACAGAAAGTGAAACTCCGAGGATTACGGGTGTGGAGAGGACAGAACAGAATGGGACAGAGTGAGGGGGTTATAAAGATATACACAATTGTAATAATCATGTTAGAGATCAGGAAATGACAGAACAAACACCAGTCACAAGTATAGGAAGCAGTGACGTGCAACAGTGAAAGCCAGGACAGGCAATTACAGTGGAACCATGGAATTCAAACGCCTCTTCACCCGAACAAATCGGACATCAAACGCCCCCAAATTAGAACAAAAACTCAGACTTTGAACACGGGCACCCTAAATAAAACACTCACACTTTTCTTTTTTTTATTACATACAGTGGGGCAAAAAAGTATTTAGTCAGCCACTGATTGTGCAAGTTCTCCTACTTAGAAAGATGAGAGAGGTCTGTAATTTACATCATAGCTACACTTCAACTATGACAGACAAAATGAGAAAAGAAATTCAGGAAATCACATTGTAGGATTTTTAAAGAATTTAATTGTAAATCATGGAAAATAAGTATTTGGTCAATAACAAAAGTTCAACTCAACCACTTTGTAACATAACTTTTGTTGGCAATGACAGAGGTCAAACGTTTCCTGTAAGTCTTCACCAGGTTGGCACCACACTGTAGCTGGTATTTTGGCCCATTTCTCCATGCAGATCTCCTCTAGAGCAGTGATGTTTTGGGGCAACAACATGGGACTTTCAACTAGGGCCTGCAACAACGAATCGATAAAATCGATAATAATCGATTATTAAAAGTGTCGACAACGAAATTTCATTATCGATTCGTTGTGTCACATGATTTATGTTTCCCCCGCCTTATCATATCCGCTTACGTTTACTTGCGGCACTTCGCGCTGGAAAAAAAAAAAAAAATGCCGAGCGACTAAAAAAAACGGAGCGAGGTGGAGCCGGCGCAGACGCGGAATCTTCAAAATAAGTTAGCGTTAAGAATTAAATAAATTATGACCGACGCAGAGAAGAAAAGTTCGGCTTAAGTCCTCAAAAGTGTAGGAACATGTGTAAACATGCAAGCTTTGCAAAAGTGATCTGAACCGGTGCTGATACAGCCCTCGAAACGAAACGAAAAAACATGTTGCAGTCACCGATGAGGATGATCGGAGCTCAGCTACAGCGTAAGTCACCACAATATCCCGAGTTTGTTCCGTTTTGAAGTGAGGAAACGTAACGGCCGCACTCACATTTCTATGCGAAACGGGAATAGCACGGTTGATGCTGGTTAGCTGGATAATGACAGTTATGGAGTTAAGAGACAAATATCCTATATTGGCCAGGCTAGCCAAGTCCTATTTATGCATTCCTGCTACTTCAACACTGTCTGAGCGTTTATCTTCTGCGGCAGGAAAATATAGTCTCTAAAAAGAGAGCCAGCTTTAGCCATTTTTTTTTTTGCATTGCAATGCAAAGTCCTAAAGAAAAAGCGTGAATGAGTTTTGTATGTTATGTGTTTGCATCAGAGATGCAATTATTTTTTTTCTTTATTGTTTAATTTGTTTACTTTAATTTATTAATACATTTAATTTATTATTATTCATTTATTGTAAGCACTTATTTGCTCTGTTATTTAATGTTATATTTCTGAATAAAGACATGGAAAGTTGTTGGGGTTTTTTTAAACCCGAAAAATCGAAAAAATAATCGACCGATTAATCGCTTATTAAAATAATCGTTAGTTGCAGCCCTACTTTCAACTCCCTCCACAAATCTTCTATGGGGTTGAGGTCTGGAGACTGGCTAGGCCACTCCAGGACCTTGAAACGTTTTTTTACGGAGCCACTCCTTCGTTGCCCGAGCGGTGTGTTTGGGATCATTGTCATGCTGAAAGACCCAGCCACGTTCAATCTTCAATGCTCTCACTGATGGAAGGAGGTTTTGGCTTAATATCTCATGATACATGGCCTCGTTCATTCTTCCCTTAACATGGAAGAAAAACAGCTCTTAAGCATGTTATTTCCACCCCCATGCTTCACAGTAGGTAAGGCGCAACTCGGCAGTCTTCTTCTTCCTCCAAACGGCGGCGAGTTGAGTTTTTTACCAAAAAGTTCTATTTTGGTTTCATCTGACCACACAATATTCTCCCAATCTTCTTCTGGATCATCCATATGCTCTCTGTCAAACTTCAGATGGGCCTGGACATGTACTGCTTACGCATGGCACTGCAGGTTCTGAGTCTCTCTTGGCGTAGTGTGTTACTGATGGTAGCCTTTGATTTTCTTTGGTCATCTGTTCATCTGATGGAGCTCCACTGTGCATAATTCACATTTTATTCGACCATGACTCCATGACTTTAGTTTCGCTCTTAGATTTATCATCTACGCCGCCCAAGGAGGTTGGGTCCCTTTTTGAGTCTTGGTCCTCCCAAGGTTTCTTCCTAGAACTAGGGAGTTTTTCCTTGCCACTGTCGCCCTAGGCTTGCTCAATTTGGGATTGGATGTAGTTATTAGGAGATAATATAAACTTGTAAAGTTGCTTTGAGACAATGCTCCATTGTAAAAAGCGCCATATAAATAAATCTGACTTGACTTGACTTGACTTTGGTCTTAGCTCTCTGCAAGTCATTCATCAGGTCCCTCCGTGTAGTTCTGGGATATTTGCTCACCGTTCTCATGATCATTTTGACCCCACGAGATGAGATCTTGCGTGGAGCTCCAGATCAAGGGAGATTATCCATGGTCTTGTATGGCTTCCATTTTCTTACAATTGCTCCCACAGTTGATTTATTCACACCAACCTGCTTGCCTATTGTAGATTCACTCTTCCCAGCCTGGTGCAGGTCTACAATTTTCTTCCTGGTGTCCTTCGGCAGTTCTTTGGTCTCGAGTTTGGAGTCTGACTGTTTGAGGCTGTGGACAGATGTCTTTTATACAGATAACGAGGTCAAACAGGTGCCATTAATACAGGTAATGAGTGGAGGACAGAACAGCTTCCTACAGAAGAAGTTACATGCATGTGAGAGTCAAAACTCTTGCTTGTTTGTGGGTGAAAATACTTATTTTCCACCATGATGTTATTTCCTGTTTTTTTTTCTCATTTTGTCTCTCATAGTTGAAGTGTACCTATGATGAAAATTACTGACACCTCTCATCTTTCTAAGTAGGAGATTTTACACAACCAGTGGCTGACTAAATACTTTTTTACCTCACTGTATATAGTGCAAATAAGTCACCATGGCTCCTAAGAAGGTTAGTGATAAGATCAAACCAAAGAGGAAAACAGTGCGAACAACGCACTTAATGTATTTACAATTAATAAACAATAGCACTTGAATGTCATCTGATTATTGTTTTTATGTTGTCTTTGTATAAAGGGTGTCTACAAAGCAAATTCCACTTTAATAAATGTATTAATCACCTACCAATGTACATGCAAGGCTGTTTTCAGATTTATATGAAGCACAAGGCTCCTATGTTTTGTCCACATTACATCGATTCAATGTGAGGCCAGTGTGTGACGTAACAAGCATCAACGCACGTATTAACAATGTTAGAGTGGGACTTACATTATGGACACTCTGTATATAATGTTTAAGTGTACAATACAACTCAATTAATACATATAATGCCTTACACAATGTGGATTTTTTTGAGATCCAGAACGGATTCATTCAGTTTACATTATTCCTTATGGGGATAAAATTCTTTTAGTACTCCTTGTTTTCGGCACTCGATGTGACTTCTGGAACAAATTAATGACAAGTATCAAGGTACCACTGTATTTATTTCTATTTTCAAAATGTGTTTGAAATTAAATGAAGCCCAGAATGGAGTGTAAATCTAGAAGGAAATGAGTTTAATAGATGCTCCTGGCAACAATGTAAACCTAGACGTTAAACTACAGGCCTTTAGGTGATGCATGTCACTGAGCATCCTACAAAATGGTTGTATAGTATCTCACCGGTGGCCTCATCCAGCGTACACCATATGTTTTGGAGGTGTTAGGACCAAGTTCTTTAAAGCCCAGTGAAGAGGAAGCAGCTGGGAAGTAGGAGTCCTCAAATAGTCTCCCACACTGCATAGACTGTGACCTCAGCATCTCAAAGTCCTGCCCCAGAAACTTGACGGCATTATGGTTCTGACCCAGACCGCCATCTCGGTCCCACTGACTGCGCAGTTTGGCCGCCATTCCCGTAGCGAAAACTGGCTCCATCTTTCCAGAGTCAAGCAGTGAAGCTTCAGACGGCCGAGGGACTAATTATGCTGTGAGGTATGAGGATGAGAAGAAGGAGGCTGGCACATGTAGTGAAAACTGTAGGCTGGTCCGGAAGCACCTAAAACGGATAGTGAGAGATTGTTTAGAACAAAATATTCTGTGTGTGACAGTGGAAACTATAAAATAAACCTACATGGAACTTGATCTGATTTTCAACACATTCAAGTAATCTAACTTTAGTACTTATACATATATATACTAAAAATATCAAGTCACCTGCATCCTATAGGCTGTGAGCACTGATGAAGGATTAGAGGATGACTAACACAAACTGTACTGTCTGACTTTACATCTACAAGGTGGACAATAACATAGATGAGGGCTTAAACTCCAGCAGCACTGCTGTGTCTGATCCAATTGTACAAACACAACACACACGAATACACCACCACCACATCAATGCTGAGAATGATCCACCACCCAAATAGTACCTGACCTGTGGAGGTCCTAGAGAACAGAGTAAAGGGGGTGAACATATTAAACAAATTAAAAGGTGGTTATATTATCTTGTAACCTTTACCATCAAGCATGGTTGTAACGATACACATTTTCAAACTTAAAACTGATTACTAAGAACAATATTAGGGCTGGGTCCCAAAAATCATCAGTGGAATAAAGCAACCATGTATGACTACTTCATTAGTGTACTTAAGTATGTTAGATACGTATACATTAATCAAGTATTCGTTTTCCCTTATGACTTTCACCTTCACATCACTACATATTAGAAGGAAATTGGAGACTTTGTCCAAAACATTTTCCAGGACCCTTCCACTACTTTCCTCTTGCAAACAGCTGAAGTCAGCTGAACAACGCAGCTGCACTCACCCAGCCTGGTTACCGAGCCAAAAGACATTTGCAAGATTAAGAACTAAAACTCCAGGATGCAGTTCAGCCATCCACTTTCGCTGTCACTGCAGAAGTAAAACATGACCATTGGCACTGATTTGCAGGGCAACTCAAAATGGAAGCTCCTGCAATGACTCTTCTATCTCTTCAACTACTTGTGTGGATGACAGCCATCTGTAAAACTTTTTGCTGCCAAAAAATAAAATTCATCATACTGTACAAAATGTCTGAGACTCTGGTGGTGGTACTATGGTAGCCTAGTGGTTAAGTTACTGGACTATGGACCAAAAGGTACTGGTTAAGTGGTTAAGGTACTGGACTATGGTCACTGAGCAAGGTCCTTAACCCAAAAATTGCTTGGATTGTAAGATTGTATCAATTCTAAGTCGCTCTGGATAAGGGCCTCTGCTAAATGCTGTAAATGTAAATGGTGGCCTAGCAGTTAAGGCACTGGACTTTGGACCAGAAGGTCCAGAAGGTCCAGAGTTCAAATCCCACCTCTGCAAAGCTGCCACTGTTGGGTCCTTGAGCAAGGCCCTTACTCACAATTGCTTGGATTGTAACAGCTGTAATTGCTAAGATTGCATCAGTTCTAAGACGCTCTGGATAAGGACGTCTAATAAATGCCTACATGAAGATATAGATTTAACAACTCCCAATCAAACCTCAAAAAACACAGAGCTGAGCACTAGTTCCTGCTTTGCTAAAATTGTTAGTATTTGTCATACATTTAATAATTGATTTCTTTCCATGTTATCTAACTGTAATGTAGTTAATCCTACTAAATATGGTAACCATTATGTATGTGTAGTTCGGTTACTTAAATACAATTATTTATGACTTGTTAATTTTACTCTAGTATGACAATTGGGTACTTTATGCAATACTGAAATCACACCAAAAACAGCACCAATCAAACAGTGTGAATGTTACAGAGTATTTTTTAATAAGATTGAAATCACTGTTGAAATTAGGAAACAAGAAAACAGAGTGCAAAGATGATTATTGCATTTAGGAATAGAAAAAACCCTGCCATACCTTACAGTGTCCACAGTGCACGGAGAACATAAACATGTTGCTGAGAACTCAAGCACGTCTTTTTTCACTACAGTAAACAAGAGTTCCTGTGCAATAAATGCCTCAAGGCAGTAGTAGCCAAAACTGACAACACCCATCTCATGACACACCTGATGAAACATGGTATTATGCTCTGCCAAGAAAACCGCTAGAAACATAGCACGACTGTATTCATTTCAAAACAAAACATCACAAAGCACCACTGAACGCACTTCAGATCTACTTAGACTCACGGGCCACTTTATGAGGTACACCATCTAGTACCAGTTGGACTCCCTTTTGCCCTCAGAACTGCCTTGATTCTTCATTGCATAGATTCAACAAGGTGTTGAAAAAACACTCCAGATTTACGTCCATATTGAGATGAGCACAAACAGTTACTGCAGATTTGTCAGCTACACATCCATGATGCGAATCTCCTGTTCCAACACATCTCAAAGGTGCTCTAATAGATTGAGATCTGGGGCCTCATTTATCAAACTCAGCGTGGATTCTGGCGTGAGACACCTGTACGCCTTTTCCTCTTTAGAAATCACATTCTTCTTCAAACTGTGCATAAGTGAACGAGCCTCCTTACCGCCCACAATTAGCCATATATGGACATGCTAATTACCTCATGAATATTTAAATGGGGCGTGTCCCACTAATTTATGATTGAGATACTGGTGATAATAGAGGAACAAAAGGCAAAACAGAAATTTTGACGAATGGGAGGTGGAAGTTCTTGTTTCGGAGATCGAGGCAAGAAAAAATGTGTTGTTGGAGGCATCGGTAGTGGCAGCACCAATAAATGCAAGTTAATAGTGCTGCAGAATAAAATAAAAAATAAAAAAAAAGTGGTCAGACCTATAAATCGATGCAAAGAAACGAATTGCTTCACAGGCAGAGTCTAACAGTAACTGGTGGAGTAAAGCCCAGACCTTCACCCTCACTTCCTGCGAAAATGGCTGCAGTAGAAGCCCTCTTAAGTGGCGCTGTGAGTGAAAAAGAGGGAGATACTGATTCGGATGAATCAAACCAATTAAATATTACTCAAAGACAGCACAAGTAAACACAATGCAGTTTTTAAATGAAGGTGACAAGGAGGCAATCACTTAATAAAATTAAGGGAGAAAAAAAATCCAAACCTACATGGCCCTGTGTGAAAAAGTGATTGCCTCTTTGTTAAAGCATAACTTAACTGCGATTTATCACACCTGAGTTCACTGTCACTAGCCACACCCAGGCCTGATTATTGCCACACCTGTACTCCATCAGGACATCACTTAAACAGGATCTGACTGACAGGTTGTTCTGCACGGAGGAATGGGCTAAAATTCCTCCAAGCCGGTGTGCAGGACTGATCACAGTCAACATTTAGTTGCAGTTATTGCTGCACAGGGGGGTCACACCAGATACTGAAAGCAAAGGTTCACATACTTTTGCCACTTACTAATATGTAATATTGGATAATTTTCCTCAATAAATAAATGACCAAGTATAATATTTTTGTCTCATTTCTTTAACTGGGTTCTCTTTAACTACTTTTAGGACTTGTGTGAAAATCTGATGATGTTTTAGGTCATATTTATGCAGAAATACAGAAAATTCTAAAGGGTTCACAAACTTTCAAGCACCACTGTATAAATGAGGCCCCTGGTGACTTGAGGCTGTTTGAGTTCAGTAAACTCATTGTCATGTTCAAGAAACCTGTTTGAGATGACTGGATTTTTGTGACATGGCGCGTTATCCTGCTGGAAGTAGCCATCAGAAGATGGTACACCGCGGTCATAAAGGGATGGACATGGTCAACAACAATACTCAGGTAAGCTGGAATTATCACCCACACCCTTACAACCACTACCACCACCAGCCTGAACTGTTGATACAAGGTAGGACGGATCCATGCTTTCATGTTGTTTCATGCTAACTTCTGACCCTACCATTTGAATACCGCAAGCAGAAATCAACACATCAGCCCAGGCAACATTTATCCAATTTTCTATTTTCCAATTTTGCTGGGCCCATGCAAATTTAGCCTCAGTTTCCTGTTCTTAGCTGATGGGATGGAGATGCTCTGGAGATGCAGAGATGCTCTTCTGCATACTTTGGTTTGAACAAGTGGTTATCTGAGTTGCTGTTGCCTTTCTATAAGCTCAAACCAGCCTGCTCATTCTCCTCTGACCTCTAGAATGATTTAAATTTTCAGCCAGAGAACTACCTCTCACTGGATATTTTCTCTTTTTTGGACCATTCTCTGTAAAACCATAGGGGTGGCTGTGCTTGAACATCCTAGTTTCAGCAGCTTCTGAAATACTCTGATGAGCCCATCTAAAACCAATAATTATGCTACCTTCAAAGTCACTTAAATCATCTTTCTTCCCTATTGTGATGCTCAGTTTGAACTTCAGCAGGTCACCTTGACCATGTCTATGTGTGTAAATGCATTGAGTTGCTGCCATGTGATTGGCTGATTAGATACATGTATTAACTTGCAGCTGAACATGCATACCTAATAAAGTGGCCGGGGAGTGAATATACAAATATATATAAAAATAGATTTAAGAGCTAACCGAAATATGAAAACAGTATATTCATGGAACTGTAAAACATTCAGCACATTGCTGAACAGAGCCCCTAGAGAACAGTTACAGTTATAGAATTTACATTTATACCCTTGGCAGAAGCTTTTACTCAAATAGACTTCCAAATAAGGCCCGATACAGTCCAGACCTAGAACTAAATAGTTAATCCTTATGGGCCACGCTCAAAGGGGCACAACAGTGGTGCTCTAGCAGTCCTGAGATTTGAACTCACAAGACTATAGAAGATTGCGTGTTAAGTTGAAGGCAGTTCTTAAGAAGCCTTTCAGATGAGAGGTGAAACGTCTTCAAGAACCAAGAAGTCGTCCAGTTGCCTTCAACTTAACACTCAAATCTACCATAACCTGGATGACTTACATGAGAACTTACATGGACAAAAACCCTGTAGAACTGTTGGTACGCACAACTGTCTACATAAGTCCTGGTGAATATGTATTACAGATGGACCAGTCGTACTGAACCAGTACTGTTTTGTATCCAATACACACAGGTGATTGCTATAATGCCACATGGGAAGCTGGTCTTCCTCTTCATTTTCATTGAAATTTCGCAATGATATGTTTGGAAAAGTATCAGTATTCTTTATTAAACTTGGCGGCACTCAATATTTTAGTGATTCAAATTATTAAATATTTCACGGCAATATTGGGCTGTTCCTCCACTAACCTCAAACTTGTTTTTTTCTGGTGAACAGTGCAGCCTGTGTATAAAATCTCCTTTGAAGTCCCCTAACACAGAGCTAACAGATACGCTGTGCCCCTGGATGTCTACGGCATGATCGTCTTCCCAAAGTTTGGAATAGAACCGAGGTACCACTGTATATAAAAATTCCTGGAACAAAACTAGATTGTTTCCTACCACCACCTTTCATATATAACGTTTACCTCCACAAAACAACATGCTCTGAAAACCTTTCTTGGCTTTAGCTTTCGGGTTGGTTTATAAAAGAACCAGCCAGTTAATTATCATCATGTGCAGGTTGTAAACTCACATAAAAGCACAATGCTGTTTCAGCCAATAAACCATTGTACCCATTCCAGTCTCACTCTACAGCATGTGCAAAGTCATTCCTGGGTGAAACCGGTTACTGTGAACGTTTACTTTTGCAGTAGTCGTGTTGAACAAGTTGCCCAGAGTGGAAAGAGCTCAAAGGGAGGATAATGGAAGCTCTTTACAGTTCAGGTCCAACCTGTCTTCTTCCTTCAACTTTCTTCGCCCCTTGTGTCCCGTTCAGTGCTGTATTCCAGATTGATTAATCATGCACTCCACTAGGATTCCAGCCAGCCACATTCACACAATGTGTGAGCACCAAAGTAGCTAGGAGGGTGTGGTGTTCTCGCATGGAAACTTAGCGGAATGGACAGCTGCCAAAGGAGGTGCGTGTTTGCTGAAAATACTGTGTGCAGAACATGCACAATGAATTTGCATCAGAACCAGATAACACCCAGCTCACTGAGGACTGAGGGCTGCTGTTCATTTATAGTTCTAGTAAACATTTAGTTTTTCTCTTGCATGCTTGCTTTCAGTTACTCCTCTTCCTAAGACCTGAAATCACTGTCTGGAACTGAACAGCAGCTTTAGACCACAATCCACAACTTCTCTTATTACAGCAGAAGACACATCCATTTGCTTTGCAGAAACTGAATACTCTCACCAGCCACTTTATTAGGTACACCTGTTAAATTGCTCGCCAACACAAATATATATTCAGCCAATCACATAGCAAAAACTTAATGCATTCAGGCATGTAGACATGGTCAAGATGGCCTGCTGAAGTTCAAACTGAGCATCAGAATGAGGAAAAAAGGTTTTTTTAAGTGACTTTGGCTGATGGTGCAAGACTGATCTGAACATTCAGAAACTGCTCATCTATTGGGATTGTCCTGCACAGCCATCTCTAGGGTTTTACAGAGAATTTTCCAAAAAAAAAATATATATATATATATATATCCAGTAAGCAGCAGAGATCTGGCTGGAAGTGCCTAATGATGACTGGTTCAAGTTGATAGAAAGTCAATAATAACTCAAATAGCCATGTGTTACAACCACTATTCAGTGGGAGCATATTTGCTGCTGCAGTGGGAGACCACACCAGGTGCCACTCCTGTCAGCCAAGAACAGGCAACTGAAGCTACAATTTGCACAGGTTTACCAAAACTGCACAACAGAAGATAAGAAAAATGTTGCCTGGTCCGATAAGTCTCAACTTCCATCTTGACATTCAGGTGGTAGGGTAAGAATGTGGCATAAACAACATGAAAGCATGGATCCATCCTGCCTTGTATCAACAGTTCAGGCTTGTCGAGCGCCAACTGAGCATGGTTTAAATACCACAGCCTACCTGAGTAACGTTGCTGACCATGTCCATCTCTTTATTACCTCAGCGTGCCATCTTCTGATGGCCACTTCCAGCAGGACAAAGCACCATGCCACAAAGCTCAAATTATCTCAAACTGGTTCATTGAACATGACAATGAGTTCACTGTACTGAAATGACCTCCATTCACCAGACCTCAACCCAACAGAGCACCTTTGGAATGTGGTGGAATGGAACATTGACATCATGGAGGCACAGCCGACAAATCCACATACAACTGTGTGATGCCGTCATGTCAACATGGCCCGAAATCTCTGAGGAATGTTCCCAGAACCTTGTTGAATCTATACCATGAAGCTTTAAGGCAGCTCTGAAGGGAAACGGGGGTCCAACGTGGTACTAGCAGGTGTACCTAATAAAGTATAGCGTGTTTAATGCACTAGGCCACGACTCCTAATCAGCCTTCACATAGGGGGATGTTCCACTTCAGGTTCACGACACAAGCAAAAGCCTGAGAGCACTAGTGATATTCATGCATTTGTATTCAATTCTATACAGTGCTTTCATTACAAATCACAAATTCAGCATAACAATGAGTAAAAGTGCAATCTTTGGAAGAAAAGATTCCATTTTGATTAGCATTTGGTATGTTCCCTGTTGTGCTGTGATGACAATGTGCACTCTAGCTGCCATGGACTACACAACGTTGTGCAAAATGATTACAGAATATTTCCAAAGGGCATCTTGCGTTGTAACTGAATGTTTAGCTTTCTCTAATGTCAAGTGACCCATAAATACTCAATGGCGTTTAGGACAGACGACTTAAACAGATCAGACATCTGCCAGATTTGCCCAATATAGATTCGATACCATACGAAGAAGAAATGTGCCACTTTAAAATACCCAATTTAAATGTCAGCAAACAAGACAAGCAGCATGTCTGCAATTTAGAATTGTACTAGATTATTAATAAAGCATGAATGACAAAGTTCTTATAACACTTCACTCTTGATTTTCATTCTTACAACTGTGCTTATGTTTTTATTTTTATTACTCTTTTGCTTTAGTTACAGCAAGGTACAAATAATTTAAATAACCTATTTTTAAACGACTGATATCGGCTTGGTAGTCGGTATCAGCTGGTACCCCAGAGTTCGGCTAACTGAAGTGAACTAACTGTGGTCTCTATGACAGTCAGCAGTCCTTGATTTTCTTTGATCTTCAAGTGGTTGTTTGCAAAGCTGAGGTATGTTTTGGGTCACTACCCAATGAATCCTTCTCCACAAACATGCAAACAAGAATTTTCACTAGTGCTCCTTTGGCTCCCCACTGTATACATTACAATAAAGAGGTATGAAATGTTGTGGCAGTATATTATGCGAAACATTTTTATTTCTTCTAATACAGCATTTACAAAATAGTTATGTATTGAGAAAAAGCCTGGATGAAGCCTTGCACCCTATGCTACCAGTCAGGCACTGGCTCCTGGACACCGAATTTAATTAAGCAAGTTTAGACAATTAATAAAGGAATGAATGAAAGGCAGGAAAAAAGAACGATGTACAAAATACCAAAACAATCCAGCAGCCTTTTCACCCTGTCTATAAAGCTTGTGTCAGAATGATACAACAATGAATGGAACAAGTAGCACCTGGAACTTTCCAGAAATCTATAACCTCAGCTGTAGCTTTAGCTGTTAGCACACACATCATACATATCTTTTAAATACCAAGATTTCCCTCGTCTGCAGTTTTGCTTTTAACAGTTGGTAGTTAATCTCTCTCTTTTAGGAAAAGTTCGGTTGCCAGTCCTGCATTTTATACCAAGTTGTAAAATAAAGCAGTCATTGCTATCTGCCCCAAAACTGCGAGTGCATGCTAGGCATTAAACTAGCTACACTGTGTTCTGTAACCAAATCAGTTTACTCACAAAATATCCCAGCCCAATTTGGATTGCGAGACATGAAAGCAAGTTCGGACACATCGCAAGCTCAGAGAACCACACAGCTACAGGTGTATTTCAAGCACCAGGACTCATGCAGCTGTTTGACACAGGCTGTTTATAGGCCTAAAGGGCAGAAGGTCTTATGGTCTGGTTACTTCAGGTCTACTGTAGACTAGAGCTTACAGACCCAAGCAGGTGCGTTTCCTGTTTATCATATACTAAGAAAATGATTGGTTTATTATTGATAAACACCGGTCCACTCTTAAACCTTTTCAGCTTGTAATAATTCGCCCAACCCTAACACCCACGGCATACATTGTCTTTGCAACACACACCAACATTTACAACACACAAAGAATTCCTTGCAATAATGAGATGAAATATTTTTGTAGGATTGTGGTTAATACCTTAACTATATGCACGAATGCTTCGTGACAGAGCCTAACCACTTCCCATTTAGTACCTCCAGTATATGATGCAGGAAATGGGAACTTGTTTTTTCTCAATTGTAATAGAAGTGTACAATCCAGACGCAGGTTTTACAGTCCAGCACTTTTCCAAGCCAAATCTGGGCCTGTTTGGAATAGGGGTGCAACGATTAATCGACTTGGTCATCTAAAATCGACTACCAAATGATTTGGCAATGAATTTGGTAGTCTCACTAACTAGCTATTGCACTATTGTAGCTATTGTTTTGTTAAGAAAATAGCGGCCTCAAGAAGAAAGTCCTCAAAAGTGTGAGAGCATTTCATGCTCAACTCTGAAAAAGGTTGTCACTTGTACCATTTGTAAATCCTTTACTTTAGTTACAATTTTAAACACTGCATTGTTTCTTAACATCGAGGCCACAGGTGCGGTCAAACATATGCTAACAGGTTTCTGCTTGCCTTGAGTTCTCTGTGAGGAGCCAGTTCTCCACGAACATACATCGGAGCTGAATGAAGTCATTCAAATTTCATAGAGAACATGTTTGCCACAAACATTCGCCATTGTTAGCCGAATTTGCATTCACAAATTTTGACCAGAAAAAAGTTTTGTTGGAGTTGTATTTATCTTTTCTATTGGCAGCAAAGTTAATTAAAATAGTGAATTTTTGAATGAGGTATTCATCTTTGTCTTCATTGTCAGTTAGCAAACGCATAAAACAACCTCAAGCTACATGTAAAGGCTGATAGTTACGCAAGTTATTTGATAATTGAGCACTTCATAATCCGAATAATCGATAATTCATTCCAATATCGACAGATTATTCTATTATAAAAAACAGTCGTTTCTTGAAGCCCCAATTTGGAATATCCCATCATCACACTCCCTACAATAACAAATAGAGGTGGTAAGGCATTAGGAGAGGCACTGAGGTAGGGACTGCCCCACTCACATCACATTCACTGGTAGGTTCAATGATGTACTTAATTCAAAGTAGTAGATGCGATCAGATCTGCCACGTTTTACATTCATTTCAATGGAATTCCAGTCCACAGGATGGAGGAACTTCCAGGATGAATACATTTTGTGATTAAAAATTCACACCAAGTGCAAAATTGGTGTACACAAGAATTTGCATCGCCGACCAATAACGCTACTGCCTGAAGGGGTGGGGCTTTGTATAGTCATATTGTAGAGCCCAAATGGAGGAAATGCTAAGTTTTTCACATTTTATATAACATAGACCAATTTCTCAAGGTGAGAATATGATGAACCCAAAACCCTTTCTGTTTCATAGTCCTCTTTCTCCTCTCAAGCAGATGTAAAGTAGTACTGCTCCCCAATGTTTCTTCATTCTCACCACATTATTGCTAGACAAGGCTCTGCTTACTGCACCAAAACAAACAACTGTCGGCGTCGCCACTCCACTCTTCCGTCCCCGCCTATTTCGCAGAGCCAAGCTTACTGCAAATGCTTAGTGTGACTGGGGCTTTATTCTTCATCCATAACTACATAACTTGACAGTACAGGATGTGCCATTGTTTTACTGTATGTTTACTAAAACCTTCTGCACCAGAATCAGTGCTGTTACCTGTGTAAACTGGTTCTAGCTAATGTAACTGGCAAGGTAACCTATGGGTTAAGTAAGATAGTGGCCTTACTCGTAAGGAAAATATCTTGAGCAGACCACAGATGTACGATACTGGGCAAAATGTTAGGCATTCTATATTTTTCAATTTATATTCTGCTCATTCTTTATTTACTGTAGTCCATCTGTTTCTCTACACATTTTGTTAGTCCCCTTTACTTTGTTCTCCAATGGTCAGGAACTACTTGGGTTGTGGATCATTCTCAGCACTGCAGTGACACTGATGTGATGGTGTGTTAGTGTGTGTTGAGCTGCTATGATTGAAACAGATTTAAACCACTGTTCACTCACTCTCCACTTTATTAGAGACATTCACCTTATTGCTCCACCTTGTAGATAAAGTCAGAGACAGTAGCTCATTTGTTGTTGCACAGTTTGGTGTTAGTCATCATCTAAGCCTTCACCAGTGCTCACAGGACGCTAGCTACAGGATGCTGGTGGTTGGACATTTTTGGCTGGTGGACTATTTTCTGTCCAGCACTGACAATGAGGTGGTGCAAAACTCCAGCAGCCCTGCTGTGTCTGATCCACTCATACCAGCACAACAAAAACCTAAACTAAGAGCCCTAAACTCGCTGCTCGAATGACATCTGTTACACATACCATTGCTTAAACATGCCAAACCAGTTTGGAAGTAGGTGCGAACCTGGTCTAAGGGGGTCATCTTAGCACACCTCTGGGCACAGTGGATACAACCAGTTTGGCAACAAACATACTTTCATTGGCTTTGAGGAAAGAACAGCATTTGTAACTGCCCGTTTTCTGTATGCCATACGCACCAATCAGAAGCTGAAACTGATTGCAGAGGTACACAGGAAAAAACTGCTGAAAACCCAGGAAGCTACTTTCATATCAAGCGACAACACAGAACTTAGTGCAACATAAAAAAATCTCTCCAGGGTTATCAGAAAAGCAAAACACAAACATGCCACAAAATATGCCTGAAAGCTTGTTTCAGAAAGCTTCCAGAACAACAGTATGTACAATCTAAAAACACAATGAGTTAGAACTTCCAAACGACCAGGAACTTTGTCCAGTGTTAACCCAAGTAATCCTGCTGGTTCTGAATGCATAACTGGCCAGGGGCTCAGGAGATCAGCTCAGGACTACAATCCTGTAGAGCTCATGCCAATCATCATGAAATGTTTGCAGATGCAAATCAGGAAACCAACAACTTCTGCCTGGCACACTGGATTCATTAAAGTTTGCATATGGCCCTAACAGGTCTACAAAGGACGCCGATCACCTGCCATCCACCAGTCAACGAAACATCTGGACAAAAAAGACAAATGTGCAAGAACGCAGTTTGACTTCACTTCAATACTCCACATAATTACCCCATAGAGTCTCTCAGGAAAGTTAGGTATCTTGTGTATGAACACTTCCAAATGAATAAAGGTCCTAGACTTCCTTAATGGTAGACCATAGTCAGTCCAGATCACCTAAACCACGTCCAGTATGACTGCTCTGAACGCTGGAACAACCAGAATGGTGCGCTCAGTCCTGTGGTCACACTGCTGACTCACGACAGTGCTGCAAACCACATCGAGCTGGCATGTCAACATACAGAGAAGCAGAAGGACCTACTACAAGGACAAGACTGGATTTTGCATCCTTGTCTTAAAGCATGTGAACAATCCCTTCATATCTTCAAAACAAAAACTTGCAGACAGCAAGTCAGCCATAATGTCAGTATGAAACAAGGACAGGTACTGGTTATTCAAACAAACACTGCACTCAAGTCAAGTCAGATTTATTTATATGGCGCTTTTTACAATGGAGCATTGTCTCAAAGCAACTTCACAATTTTAGATTATCTCCTAATATCTACGTCCAATCTCATATTGAGCAAGCCTAGGCCGACAGTGGCAAGGAAAAACTCCCGAAGTGTTATGAGAAAGAAACCCTGGGAGGACCAAAACTCAAAAAGGGACCCAACCTCCTTGGGCGGCGTCAGGCGCTTGTTAAACCTTTCTTATTCTGTTAAGCTGTTTTCTTATTCAGATAGATGAACACTAAGGTAAAGCAAAGCGACTACAATGACCACACCTAATACTGGAGCATCTGTTGATAGTCACACCCACGATAAGGCTATGCATATGTGGTAGGTAACATGCTACATTTCTTCCATGTTTACCTACACCTTATCTTAATTGAATTAAACGTGTTTAGGAGTCCTTGGGTAATTTTTTATTTTACTATTCAGTAATTTTATTTCTGTCTGATATTCAATTCAGACTTGCAAGTCTCAACTCAAACTCACACGCCAGAGACTCAAGACTAGACTCCACCTCAACTGCAAATTTTTATCACTGGGAGTAATAATTATGTGACAGGCATCCCCTCATGAACTAATTCATTCCAAACAGGGCTTTTAATAACTTCCATAAAAGTAGTATAAATCCATTTTAAAGAGGATAAGCTCGCACTCTCTCAATATTACATTCAGCACAAATACAATTCAAAAATCAACATTATTTACGCCTTTACAAACAGCTTTACTCCAGTCTCACTCCGCGCATTGTGGTGTTTGTTTATACAACGCCACATCGGTATCAAAAGCTATATTCATGACAGATAGAAAGTTATATAAACACACTAGTCATGGGCCAATTTAGGGTGACCAGTTAACCTAATGCAGGTCTTTGGAATGTGGGAGGAAACTGGAGCACACGGAGTAAACCCACATAAACACAAGAAGAACATGCAAACTACACACAGGTGGAGAACAGGATTGGGACCAAACTGGTGATCTGTGTGCTAACCGCTGCACCATATATAGCACCGTGCAAAATTCTTAGGCATTCTGTATTTTTCAGTTTAGTTTCAGTTTTAGTTGTCAGTGCCCTTGTAGTTCTGCAATTACACCCTGTAGTCCATCTGTTTCTCTACATACTTTATTTAATATGATTAAATCTGTGGTACTGTGGGACTGTGGTAGCCTAGCGGTTAAGGTACTGGACTCTGGACCAGAAGGTCCAGGGTTCAAATCCCACCTCTGCCAATCTGCCACTGTTGGATCCTTGAGCAAGGCCCTTAACCCACAATTGCTTGGATTGTAAGACTGTAAAGAAATTGTAAGTCGCTCTGGATAAGGGCGTCTGCTAAATGCTGTAAATGTAAATCAGACACAGGAGTGCTGCTGGAGTTTTAAACCACTGTTCACTCACTGTCCACTTTATTGCTCCACCTTGCAAAGTCAGAGACAGCAGTTTATCTGTTGTTGCACAATGTGTGTTAATGATCCTCTAAGCCTTCATCAGAGCTCACATGATGGGCCCTTGAGCTTAGTCCCTTTTGCTCGGACTGCAAGACTGTGTAAGTTGTAAATCACTCCGGATAAGGGCATCTGCCAAATGACTAAATGTAATGTCAATGTTCCGCTCTGGAATCTGTCAAGCAGTAACTGAACAGTCACTTCTAATAGTCGTGCTGGATGCGGGAGAAACGTTCAAGAGCCACTTTAATTAGGGAGAAATCATTAAGGGCATCTACTAAACAGCAAGTTTGAGGGTTCAAGTCCGGGCATTGCCACCATTGGGCAACTGAGCAAAGTCTTTATCTCAGTTCACTGGACAATACACTGAAATGTCAGAAATGAAATGAGCCTCTGCCAAATGCTAGAAATGCAATAAGGAATATTAAACAGTGGTTTCTTGAGCTTACTTCAGTAGCTATTTGAATGACCACAAACTGAGTAATTAACAGTACTCATTAACCGATCTGAATGTGTTAAGCTGATCAGTAGCGTTCTACTGCACCCACACCTCTTGTTCTAGTGAGCAAAGCCCACAGCCTGCCCACTTCCTGCTGTGCATGAACACAAACACAACTGAAAATAAACACATGCAATCTCCAAGCAATCAAAACGCAAGATTACACCACCATAACCTGGTAAATAAGGGCGAGGAAGAGATATATTAGACACAACCGGCTAACAAAACCATATCACCAAAATAAAAATGCTGGCTTGGTTAAGCATTCATATATAAATGTGACGCTCAGGCGTGCACAGTAGAGATAAGAAAAACGGCTGCTGTTTGGTTCAAACGGGCTGGAAACAATGTTGCAAGTCCTTTAGATAAAACGGTAAAAACACCATCAACAAACTTACAAACAAGTAGTTACTCTATATAAAAGACCACTAGACTGATTCACATAACCGATTCACCGAACTGACTCAGTATGACTCGTACAATCTTAACTGCACAACTAAATGTATAGGTCTTTATTGACCCTGGAGGAACTCTGTACTGTAAAGCAGCTGTACGAGCATTACATTCACTTAAAAGAAAAGTGCATTCAAGCCAGTGATCACGCAAAAAAAGCTTAAAAAAAGAAGAACAAGAAATGCAAAATTTGTCTTTCTGCAAGCAAACTGACTCGGACAGCATTCGACACCAGTCAAAGTAATACGAACTACGCAGAAGCTTTTACGAGAATAAACAAAGACAAAACAAATCCAGCCATCTTACCGAATCGGCGCTTTACAGGCTGTTCAACCAAGGCGTTTTTGTAGAAAATGCGTCCTGTAACCTTTCAGCAGCCCATCTAACATGCCAGAGATTTCACCACCACGAGAGTAAGGCGTTCCTCCCAGACTCGCCCAAATTGTTTGCGCATGCGCAAACTGTGCACTCAATTGAGCACAGTGGATATGGCATGTAGTGTATGGTAGTATGCACTATATACTGGGAGTAGCATAGTATACGGTATATACCGGGTGTACCCCTGTCTAGGGTTGTTCCTGCCTTACGCCCTGGGTATAGTGTAACAGGTGTATTATAGATGTAGTATACGGTATATACTGGGTGTAGTATGTACAGTGGTGCTTGAAAGTGTGTGAACCCTTTAAAATGTGCTATATTTCTCCATAAATATGACCTAAAACATCATCAGATTTTCACACAAGTCCTAAAAGTAGATAAAGACAAGCCATTAAAGAACTGAGACAAAAATATTATACTCGGTCATTTATTTATTGAGGAAAATGATCCAATATTACATATTAGTGAGTGGCAAAGTATGTGAACATCTAGGATTAGCAGCTAATTTGAAGGTAAAATTAGAGTCAGGTGTTTTCAATCAATGGGATGACAATCAGGTGTGAGTGGGCACCCTGTTTTATTTAAAGAACAGGGATCTATCGAAGTCTGCTCTTCACAACACATGTTTATGGAAGTGTATTATGGCAGAAACAAAGGAGATTTCTGAGGACATCAGAAAAAGAGTTGTGGATGCTCAACGAGAGTTTGGACTCCACCAATCCACAGTCAGACATATTGTGTGCAAAAATATGAAATTCAAGACCATTGTTACCCTCCCCAGGAGTGGTCGACCAACAAAGATTACTCCAAGTGCAAGGTGTGTAATAGTTGGTGAGGTCACAAAGGACCCCAGGGTAACTTCTAAGCAACTGAAGGCCTCTCTCACATTGGCCAATGTTCATGAGTCCACCATCAGAAGAACACTGAATAACAATGGTGTGCATGGCAGGGTTGCAAGGAGAAAGCCACTGCTATCCAAAAGGAACATTGCTGCTCGTCTGCAGTTTGCTAAAGATCACGTGGACAAGCCAGAAGGCTATTGGAAGAATGTTTTGTGGATGGATGAGATCAAAATAGAACTTTTCCTTAATAAATAAGTTAATAAATAAGTTACCAAGTATAATATTTGTCTCATTTGTTTAACTTTATTATGTTTGGAGAAAGAAAACACTGCATTCCAGCATAAGAACCTTATCCCATCTGTGAAACATGGTGGTGGTAGTATCATGGTTTGGGCCTGTTTTGCTGCATCTGGGCAGGACGGCTTGCCATCATTGATGGAACAATTAATTTTGATTGAAATTAGATAATTCTAAAGGAAAATTTCAGGACATCTGTCCATGAACTGAATCTCAAGAGAAGGTGGGTCATGCAGCAAGACAACGACCGTAAGCACACAAGCCGTTCTACCAAAGAATGGTTATAGAAGAATAAAGTTAATGTTTTGGAATGGCCAATTCAAAGTCCTGACCTTAATCCAATGGAAATGTTGTGGAAGGACCTGAAGCGATCAGTTAATATGAGGAAACCCACCACCATCCCAGAGCTGAAGCTGTTCTGTATAAAGGAATGGGCTAAAATTCCTCCAAGCCGGTGTGCAGGACTGATCAACATGTACAGGAAACGTTTAGCTGCAGTTATTGCTGCACAGGGGGGTCACACCAGATACTGACAGCAAACGTTCACATACTTCTGCCACTCACTAATATGTAATATTGAATCATTTTCCTCAATAAATAAATGACCAAGTATAATATTTTTGTCTCATTTGTTTAACTGGGTTCTCTTTATCTACTTTTAGGACTTGTGTGAAAATCTGATGATGTTTTAGGTCATATTTATGCAGAAATATAGAAAATTCTGAAGGGTTCACAAACTTTCAAGCACCACTGTACCTCAGATTAAGTTTTGCCCAGTACAGGGCTACATTAGATTTTGTTTCATCCTTCTTGTTCATGTTGAAGCTTTGCCCAGCACAGGGTTTTGGGTTGATTTTCTTTGTTTGATTAGTTTAGTTTATTTAACATTGCTCTTCAGCATCAATGGCCATTCAAAGACAAAAACAAGTTTACATCAAATTGTCTGTGTAAGTTCTCAGTCATCCAGGTTATGGTAGACATGAGTGTTGAGTTGAAGGCAACTGGACGTGGTTCGTGAAGACGTTTCACCTCTCATCCAAAAGGCTTCTTTACTTCTGGAAGCTGTTGTGGAGTCCCAAGTATTTAATCCTAATGGGGTTGTCATCTTGCAGGTGCTCCTCAATGTTCTTAACCCACCCTCTTAATGGCTCATGTATTGACAGGGTGGGTCACGGACCCTCAGGACCACCTCCATGGTGACATTCATACATTCACTCAGATCAGGGCCAATCTAGTGTAATCAATTAACCAAAAGCATGCCTTTGGACTGTGGGAGTAAATTCATGCAGACACAGGGAGGACATGCAGATTCCATACAGAAAGGACCCAGATTGTTCTATCTGAGATCGAACCCAAGACAGTGAGGCGACACCGTGCCGCTGGGTTTTTGGGTTGAAGAGATGAGGCTTTTCCCTGAACGGGGCTTGGTGCCCAGCGATGCCGCTAGATGTCGCTCGTGGATTGATTGAAGAACGTGTGCGGAAGCTCCCGTGATGCATTGCGCTGCAGCGCGTCCTGTCTGTTGTATGTGTAAGAGTGAAAATGGCTACGGACGGAGTCCCGGGAACCGAATCTCACCCGGACCTGAACACATGGAGTCTCGCTGAGCTACAGACTAAGCTGGCGGAGATCGGAACTCCTGTACTGGGTGAGAAAAGCGGATGCGCCGTTAATAGCAGCTGCATGATTTACCCCACTAATAAGCTTAGCTTGCTACGGCTAGCATTAGTGTTCTGTAGGCCGCTAACGTGCTAGCTGCGTTCTTTATGTAACATGAGCGCCTGTGCAGCTCGGTGCTGTTTTAATGTGTGCCCGCACAACAGAGCAAACGCGTTTAGAGCTGCGCTTTGTTAGAAAGCCATAGCGTGTTTTATTGTTGCTTGAATAGTAATCTAATAGCACATGCAGTAGGAATGAATCAAGCTGCGCCATGTTTGGGATGCTAAGCTAAAAGCTATCTTCAGTGATGGTGATGCATGCTCAGTTTATTTAGGTACGCCTCCTTGTTTCTACACTTATTTGTGCATTTGCCAATTCATTTTAACATATAGAAGCACTTTGTAGTTTTTACAGAATGTAGTCCATTTGTTTCTCTACGTACTCAGTTCGCTAATGATTAGGACCCCCACAGATCCGGTACTAATTAGGTGCACAGCGGTAACACTGACGTGGTCGTAGGTTATCCCTCTCATCCACTGATGAAGGATTAGATGATGTCTAACACAAACTGTGCAAAAACAGATGAGAACTGCTGTCTCTGCCCTTATATCTATGAGGTGGAGCAATATGGGACTGGTGTAGCCTAGCGGTTAAGGCACTGGACTATAGACCTAAAGGTCCAGGGTTCAAATCCCACCTCTGCCAAGCTTCCACCTTAACCCACAATTGAGGGATTGTAAGATTATATCAAGTAAGTCGCTCTGGGTAAGGACGTCTGTTAAATGCTGTAAATGAGAAGAGAGCACAGTGAGGGAACTCCAGCATTTACATTTACAGCATTTAGCAGACGCCCTTATCCAGAGCGACTTACAATTGATACAACCTTACAATCCAAGCAATTGTGGGTTAAGGGCCTTGCTCAAGGACCCAACAGTGGCAGCTTGGCTGAGGTGGGATTTGAACCCTAGACCTTCTGGTTCATAGTCCTGCACCTTAACCACTAGGCCACCACAATTGCTACAATCTTACATCCAAGCAACTGTGGGTTAAGGGTCTTGCTCAAGGACCCAACAGTGGCAGCTTGGCAGAGGTGGGATTTGAACCCTGGACCTTTTGGTCCAGTAGGCCACCACAGTCCCGGCAGCACTGCTATGTCTGCGAGTACATTCTCCCGATGATGAGAGGACACAGTTCGGTTATTCTGCAAATGGAACAGCAGCGTACTTGGCTATGGAGACAACACAGTTTGCTTTTTACAACTAGATTAAATCCTAAAACATGTTGTATAAGGCCAGTCAGTAGTGGAAGAAGTGCTCAGCTCTTTTACTGTCCATTGAATAGTTTAATCTACGTGTAACAACGATCGCATTTAAGCATAAATCAAAACCTTCCCAAACATAAGCGAGCACCAACCAAGTCTGATTTTAGAAGGAAATTTAATTCTGAACTTCATTTCATATCAGACAAATCATATTTAGAATACAGGCTGAACAAATAATACATGTAATGCATAATAAATACGTTAATAACTTTACGTCACATCTCCGAAATCGTCTGAGCATTTTTTTTAAAGCTTTATCTTGATAAACTGACCACATAGTTGAATTTTAAACAACTACATTCTCACCTAAAAAACAATCTTAACTTCATTCCGTGACACAAAAACCTCTGGTGGGGGTTCTGATTATTAGAGAACAAAGTAAAGGGTGCTAACAAAGTATGTAGAGACATGGGTGGACTACAGTCTGTAATTGTAGAACTACAAAGTGCTTCTACATGGGAAGTGGAACTGATAAAATGGACGGTGAGTGTAGTAGCAAGGAGGTGTACGGAATAAGGTGACTGGTGAGTGTATATAGGGTGTCCCTATATTTGTTTGTGGTGATTGTCTTGCAGCCTGAAATCAAAACCCATTACAATTTCGTTTCCAGCTTTATGTACACGTTCTGCCTTACTAAACTGAAGCGACGAGGAAAAAAAGGCAACAGGTCGGACAATTAATTCATAGAAAAACTAGAATAAGAGATTAAATACTTCCGTCTTTTGCTTTGACTGTGATAGCTTAGTTAAAGGTACTGGACTGTAACCAAAAGGTCCAAGGTTCAAATCTAACCTCTGCCAAGCTGACACTCTTTGGTCCTTGAGCAACGCCCTTAACCCACAACTGCTTGGATTATAAGACTGTCATTTGCAGGTCCGCCTGAATAAGGGTACATGTACAGATTTTTCTGATTTTGGTCTAATTTGGCCAGTTGAGAACATTTCTAACTCTAGGCCACTGCATTTTTTCTGGTGGTGGTGTTCAGGGTCTTTGTCAGGCTGGATGGTAGACAACCTTCCCATCTTCATCTGTCTAGCAGAGGGCTGTAAATTTGGTTATCCCTGGCAACATCCTTTTTCTCTTCAATGCTGGGCAATTACCACATCCAAACAGAAGAACTCCACCATGACATGCTGCTGCTGCTACCATGGTTCACAGTATTTGTGGTGTGTTTTGGGCGTCTCTTTTTTTTTTATATGACATATTCCTTTGATTTCAGTCCAAAAACACTCATTGGTCAGTGGTCATGTATTCAACATACTCCGATCTAGAAATCAGATTAAGAATCTGATAAAGAGAGCTGGATTTTACCCCAGTAATCAGATCTCTGATTGTATGTGTAGTAGTTACCCAATTATAATGGGTGATTTCAGTCTGCGCATTTGCACGAGCCTTCCCCCACAGTTGCCAGGTTTGCATATTTCTAAACCCTTGGCTTTATTTGGCCTCTCTTCCATTGATGGGTGGGTTTTTCTTGCTCGATCTGGCAATAATGGAATGAAATGCAGTGAAATAGCTGTTGAACACTTTGTGGTGACTCTGAAACGCAGTTTATGCATGAAAAAATGAATAATTTGATTATTTCATATTAAAGTTTGATGTTTGTCACACTTTAGTTAGATTGTCTGGTTGCAAAGTAGAAATGTGATTACTGCCTACAGTCAGCTCTGAACACTACTGTGAAGGATAGTTAAATCAGAGCGTTTCGTATCCTTCTCCTAGCTTTTCCCTCTCTGAAATGTTTGTCTTGTTGTTTTGTTGGCCAGGATGTAGTTCATCTGGTTTCTGTGCCCCCTTTTCTCTTTTTCTGTATGTTTTATTGCCAGTGTTTTTGTTAAGTCTCTGTCATGGTTCTTACATGTTCTAGTGTTAATCCTTTCTCCCAAGATGGTATAAGAGCATTTAGTAGCTACTAGACTCTGCGAGCTAGTCAAGTTCTTCCACACCAAACTCCCAACAACCAGGCCTTTATGGACCTTGTGGTTCCCAAACATTTTCTGCTGTGCCGCCTTTTGCAAACCAAATGTTTTTGATCTAATCCACTGCAACTGGGACTGTGGTAGCCTAGCGGGTAAGGTACTGGACTATGGACCAGAAGGTCCAGGGTTCAAATCCCACCTCTGCCAAGCTGCCACTGTTGGGTCCTTGAGCAAGGCCCTTAACCCACAATTGTTTGGATTGCTTATCAATTGTAAGTCGCTCTGGATAAGGGCATCTGCTAAATGCTGTAAATGTAAATGTAAGCTATATATGGCTGATTTTTTTTTTTGTTTGCTTTTTTTCCTCTAGGCCCAAGAGAAGAGTTAATAGACAGACTGCAAACGTACATGATGCAGGTAATGCACTTTCTAAAACATTTCAATGTGTACCTGCCCTGTATTTGTGTTGCTTCTATGAACTTGGGATTTGCTTTTTCAGACAGGGGTGATCCTGACTAAACCCATCTTGCAGAGTGGAGATGACAAGCCAAGGCCCCCGGTAAGAGACTTTGATCACACACCATTACGTATTTCCATGTTGTTGCTCTTTGTGTTAATAATTATGCAGCAGTAATGTGGAGTCTTATGCACTCTCAGATTCCAGGTCTGCCTCCAATGCCCCCAATGCCCTCCATGCCTCTGCCCCCTGGAATGGGTATGCTGCAGGCAATGGGCATGATGGGAGGACCCCCTCCACCCGCAATGCGCATGGGAATGGATCCACCGGGTGTCCCACCAGGCGTGCCACAGGATGACCCAATGAAGATGGCCCAACAGCAGGCTGCCATGATGATGCAGCAAGATGACCGACCTGGTCAGGTAATGACTGGTAGTCATAGGGTGGGAGGAACTGTGTAGTAAAAATTATATAGTCCATCAGCCAGGACATGAATAAACTGTTTCATGTGAAGCATTAAGCTCTTCGGGGGGGGGGGGCACAAAATTAACAGTATACAAATGATAGTATTCACATGCTTTACAAACAATAAAACCATCTGATCGGCAAACATTACTTAGTACCCTATCTGAATTCTAATCGATATTCTAAACCTAAGTGTTTATTTGAGATGGGTCCGATCCTATATCGGTATCGGGTCCAATATTGGTGTCATTCACTCATCGGATATTGGACAGACCAGACTGATCCACTAACTGAGCCATATTCCATTCCACATCCAACAATGAACACGTGTCCAACTTCAGCCGAATATTCAGCAACCGAAATTACATTAATTAATAAGTGAAAAGACTAATAATTTATATCGAATTATGACGTTATTTGACATGTCAGCTGTGTGCACCCTTCTACAGTGCAAACGTTTTGTTAACAATAGTGCCTTCTTTTTAAAGAAACGCAAGTGGAGTCTTTATTCAGGGTCATTTGAATGAAACGAGCTCTTCAACTGAATGCACTAGTGCTTTACCAAGTGTCTCATTACCTAGTTAGTTCTCTTGCTGTCTACTCCCTATGTATGGCATTCTCTTTGTAAAGCTTCCTAACCGACAATGGAACCCTAAAGGTCTATTTTTTACACACACAAATTACGCACGTCAGGTTTTAAAAAAGAACTGACGGAAATTGACGCACCGCAACGATGCGTCAAGTTTTTATACAGAGCCTGTTCTAATTTCTGTGTTGGTCGGATGCGTTAAAATCAGCCTGACCAATCGGAGCTCGGTTGTCAGGCAGAACAGCTCATCCTGCACGTAGCAGAGTGCAAGAGCTTATAGGACAAGCAACACGCTGGCTTTAAAAACATAGATATTAAAGAAAAGATCTGGTGGAGTATCACTGAAAAGCTGGAGAATGATGGTGATAAACCTCACAGTGACTGGATGGAACTGTTTGTTGTTTATTTACAGTGGGGCTAAAAAGTATTTAGTCATGGTCGCTAATTTTCATTATAGGTACACTTCTATGAGAGACAAAATGAGGGAAAAAAATCCAGGAAATCACATTGTAGGATTTTTAAAGAATTGAATTGTAAATTATGTTGGAAAATAAGTATTTGGTCAATAACAGAAGTTCAACTCAATACGTTGTAACATAACCTTTGTTAGCAATGACAGAGGTCAAACGTTTCCTGTAAGTCTTCACCAGGTTGGCACACACTGTAGCTGGTATTTTGGCCCATTCCTCCATGCAGATCTCCTCTAGAGCAGTGATGTTGCTGGGCAACACGGACTTTCAACTCCCTCCATAAATTTGAGGTCTGGACACTGGCTAGGCCACTCCAGGACCTTGAAATGCTTTTTACGGAGCCACTCCTTCGTTGCCCGAGCGGTGTGTTTGGGATCATTGTCATGCTGGAAGACCCAGCCACGTTCCATCTTCAATGCTCTCACTGATGGAAGGAGGTTTTGGCTTAAAATCTCATGATACATGGCCCTGTTCATTCTTCCCTTAACACGGATCAGTCGATCTGTCTTTGCAGAAAAACAGCCCCAAAGCATGATGTTTCCACCCCCATGCTTCACAGTAGGGTATGGTGTTCTTGGGATGCAACTCAGCATTCTTCTTCCTCCAAACATGACGAGTTGAGTTTTTACCAAAAAGTTCTGATATTATACCACATGATATTCTCCCAATCCTCTTCTGGATCATCCATATGCTCTCTGGCAAACTTCAGATGGGCCTGGACATGTACTGGTTTAAGCAGGGGGACACGTCTGTCACTGCAGGATCTGAGTCCCTCTCGGCGTAGTGTGTTACTGATGGTAGCCTTTGTTACTTTGGTCCCAGCTCTTTGCAGGTCATTCATCAGGTCCCTCCGTGTAGTTCTGGGATTTTTGCTCACCGTTCTCATGATCATTTTGACCCCACGGGATGAGATCTTGCGTTTGGCCCCAGATCGAGGGAGATTATCAATGGTCTTGTATGTCTTACAATTGCTCACACAGATGATTTATTCACACCAACCTGCTTGCCTATTGTAGATTTAGTCTCCTCAGCCTGGTGCAGGTCTACAATTTTCTTCCTGGTGTCCTTCAACAGCTCTTTGGTCTTGGCCATAGTTGAGTTTGGAGTCTGACTGTTTGAGGCTGTGGACAGGTGTCTTTTTATAAAGATAACGAGGTCAAACAAGTGCCATTAATACAGGTAATGAGTGGAGGACAGAAGAGCTTATTCAAGAAGTTACAGGTTTATGAGAGCCAGAAATCTTGCTTGTTTATGGTTGACCAAATACTTATTTTCCACCATGATTTACAATTACATTTTCAAAAAGCCCTACAATGTGATTTCCTGGATTTCTTTCTCATTTTGTCTCTCATAGTTGAAGTGTAGCTATGATGAAAATGACAGACCTCTCTCATCTTTCTAAGTAGGAGAAATTGCACAATCAGTGGCTGACTAAATACTTTTTTGCCCCACTGTATGTGACTCCTGCTGAATTTGTGTCATGATCTAATGTCTTATGATAATTCTTCAGACTAAATTATAATCTTTTGTTTAAATGTCTTCATTGGCCCAGGCCTGTTAAGATAAACTTTGTTAATGTTTAACTGTATGTTAATATCAGCTTCATGTATGTTTTTATATGTTTTTTTTTTTTAGACTGATAACAGAGGCTTGGACGATCAACTAAAGGAACAAGAGCTTCTCGAGCAGCAGAAAAGAGTAAGCAGAAAGAAGCTGATCTAGAGCAGGAACACACTATTTAGCTTTGACTACAGCACAGTTTATAGCTTCATTCTCTCTAATAAACACTGGACCTAATGTAGTTAGGATTGATTCCTTATGTGAATCACTGAGGAAGAAAAACTTGTAGTTGTGAATCTTGTTTCCATTTCATCCTGACCATGGCTTCTTTCTCATCCTCCTGCAGGCTGCTCAGATGCTGGAGCATGAGAGGCAGCAGGAGATGGCTAAGATACAGCCAGCAGGCACCCGGCCACCAGAACCAGGACCTCCCCTAAATCTGCTACCCCCCCTTCCTCCACTCAGAAGTTAGTTTTTCATTTTTTCTGTTCGTATTCTCAGTGGACAAATCAGTTCCCTATATTGTACACTACTTTGTTACCCATAATGTACTATAGTAGACAAACGGTGTACACTACTAGCGGATGAACGTAGAACACTGCTTACCGGCTTCCTTTGGCTTCACTCGACAAAGGTGACAGATAAATCTGAAACTGCCAGTGAGGAATTTCGTGTATAAATATAAGTACAAAACATAGTTTAACAACTTTTAAACCACAAACAGTTGATAATGAGGTGTTTACTGGTCAAAGTATGGCATTTAATATTCATGTATTTGTCATGGTTTTAGTTCGTCAGACAAATGAGTGAAGTTTTACGCTTGACAAGTAGCGTTATGAGCTAAATCAAAACTTTGCTAAACTGGTAATACAGTTCCAAAGTCTTGTGACGGCACCGGTGGGCTTGTTGATGTTTCGGTTGGTTTATGTGACGAAAGGTCAAGATACGGAGGTGTGAAAAAAGTGCTTGTCCTCTTCCTGATTTCCTATTTTTTGCATGTTTGTCACACTCAAGTGTTGCGGAAAATCAAACCAGTTTAAATATTAGTAACAGACAACACAAGTAAACACAAAATGCAGTTTTTAAATGAAGGTGTTTATTATTAAGGGAGGAAAAACATCCTAACCTACATGGCCCTGTGCGAAAAAGTGATTGCCCCATTGTTAAAATAGAACTTAACTATGGTTTATCACACCTGAGTTCACTGTCTCTAGCCACACCTGTTCTCAATCAGGACATCACTTAAATAGGACCTGCCTGACAAAGTGAAGTACACTAAAAGATCCTTAAAAGCTACACATCATGCCGAGATCCATAGAAATTCAGGAACAATTGAGAAAGAAAATAATTGAGATCTATCAGTCCGGAAAGGGTTACAAAGCCATTTCTAAAGCTTTGGGACTCCAGCGAACCACAGTGAGAGCCATTATCCACAAATGGAGAAGACATGGAACAGTGGTGAACCTTCCCAGGAGTGGCCGGCAGACCAAAATTACCCCAAGAGTGCATCGATGACTCATCCAAGAGGTCACAAAAGACCCCACAACAACATCCAAAGAACTGCAGGCCTCACTTGCCTCTGTAAAGGTCAGTGTTCATGCCTCCACCATCAGAAAGAGACTGGGCAAAAATGGCCTGCATGACAGAGTTCCAAGACGAAAACCACTGCTGAGCAAAAAGAACATTAAAGCTCGTCTCAATTTTTCCAGAACACATCTTGATGATCCCCAAGACTTTTGGGAAAGCATTCTGTGGACTGACTAGACAAACGTTGAACACTTTTGAAGGTGTGTGTCCCATTACATCTGGTGTAAAAGTAACACAGCATTTCAGAAAAGAACATTATACCAACAGTAAAATATGGAGGTGGTAGTTTGATGGTCTGGGGCTGTTTTGCTGCTTCAGGACCTGGAAGACTTGCTGAGATAAATGGGACTATGAATTCTGCTGTCTACCAAAAATCCAGAAGGAGAATGTCCGGCCATCTGTTGGTGACCTCAAGCTGAAACGAACTTTGGTTCTGCAGCAGGACAATGATCCAAAACACACCAGCAAGTCCACCTCTGAACGGCTGAAGAAAAACAAAATGAAGACTTTGGAGTGGCCTAGTCAAAGTCCTGACCAGAATCCTATTGAGATGCTGTGGCATGACCTTAAAAAGGCCGTTCATGCTGGAAAACCCTCCAATGTGGCTGAATCACAACAAAGATGCAAAGATGAGTGGCCAAAATTCCCCCACAATTCTGTAAAAGACTCATTGCAAGTTATCACAAACACTTGGTTGCAGTTGTTGCTGCTAAGGGTGGCCCAACCAGTTATTAGGTTTAGGGGGCAGTCACTTTTTCACACAGGGCCATGTTTCTCCCTTAACAATAAATACCGTCATTTATAAACTGCATTTTGTGTTTACTTGTGTTGTCTTTGACTAAAGTTTAAATTGGTTTAGGGCTGCAACAACGAACCGATAATAATCGATTATTAAAAGTGTCGATAACGAATTTCATTATCGATTCGTTGTGTCACATGATTTGTTTGTCCCCCGCCTTATCATATCCGCTTACGTTACTTGCGGCACTTCACGCTGGAAAAAACAATACGAGCGATTGAACGGAGTGAGGCGGAGCCGGCGCGGAATCTTCAAAATATGTTACCGTTAAGAATTAAATAAATTATGACCGACGCAGAGAAGAAAGTTCGACTTAAGTCCTCAAAAGTGTAGGAACATGTGTAACATGCAAGCTTTGCAAGAGTGATCTGACCGGTGCTGATACAGCCCTTGAAACGAAAACATTAGTGATGGGAATTTTGGCTCTTTTCAGAGAGCCGGTTCTTTTAGCTCGGCTCACTAAAAAGAGCCGGCTCGTTCGGCTCCCAAGTGGCTCTTTAGATTTTTTGTAGCTTAATTTATTACCAAATTATGTGTAAAATGAATTACTAATGTAAAAACACATAATATCCAATGTTTGTTATTATTAATATGGTTTTTATTTATATACTCGATGGAACAGAGTAAAATAAAATACATAAACAAAGACCCATCTCAATTACAAGTCCAATCTGGTCTCAGGTCTCTGATTGTGTGTATTATTCGTAAATTTGCAACTATATACAGGGAAACAAGACATCATCAACCAAACATCACTCAACAAACTATAAATAAAAATGTGCAAAAAAGGAAAAGCAACATCCAGGTTACAGTTTTTAATAAAGATTGGCATTAAAAAAAAACCTAAGGATCTCATCTTTGAGGGGTTGATCCTGCTCCTCCTTTCTGTTATGATCTGACCTGTTTTAGAAAATATTCTCTCTGAGGGGATTACTTATATATATATATATATATATATATATATATATATATA
>JAJAGP010001101.1:130094-137594 GCA_025084515.1 Ancistrus triradiatus
AATTAGATTAGATTAGATTCAACTTTATTGTCATCTTTCTTGTCATTACACGTGTACAAGTACAACGCAACGACATGTAGTTTAGCATCTAACAAGAAGTGCAATAAGCAGCAATGTGTCGGAATGTACAATAAATTTAAAAATATATAAACCGGCTCACAATCAGGGACCGACACATCACTAGAAAACATGTTGCAGTCACCGATGAGGATGATCGGAGCTCAGCAACAGCGTAAGTCACCACAATATCCCGAGTTTGTCCGTTTTCAATTGAAGAAACGTAACGGCGCACTCGTACTATGCGAACCGGAATAGCACGGTTGATGCTTGTTAGCTGGATAATGACAGTGATGTAGTTAACAGAGATATCCTGTATTGGCCAGGCTATCCAAGTCCTATTTATGCATTCCTGCTACTTCAACACTGTCTGAGCGTTTATCTTCTGCGGCAGGAAATATAGTCTCTTTAAAGAGAGCCAGCTTTAGCCAGGAGCATGTTGACATGCTAACATTTTTGGCTTGCAATGCAAAGTTCCTAAAGAAAAAGCCTGAATGAGTTTGTATGTAGTGTTTGCACTTATTTTTCTTTGTTTAATTTGTTATTTTAATTTATTGATAAATTAAATTTATTATTATTCATTTATTGTAAGCAGTTATTTTCTGAATAAAGACATGGAAAGTTTTTATTTTTTTATTTTTATTTTTATTTTTTTTAAACACGACTCATCGATAAATCGAAAAAATAATCGACCGATTAATCGATTATTAAAATAATCGTTAGTTGCAGCCCTAAATTGGTTTGATGTTCCGAAACACTTGTATGACAAACATGCAAAAAAAAAAAGGAAAATCAAGAAGGGGGCAAACACTTTTTCACACCACTGTAATTTGTTTCCGGCATAAGTAAGTGTTGTCTGAATTCCCTTGGTTCTGTTGCTCACTGCTACCCTCTATAGTGTTCTACACAAAACACACTATGTGATTAGTGAATGAGTAAATGAGTGGACCATTTCAGACATACCCTTAGAGTTGCTCTTTTTTATGTACTTGTTTTGTAGCCTTGACAACCAGTGGCCCAGCCCCTCCTGGCATATCCCCGCTGTCACAGAACAGTCAGAGACTACGAGTACCACCTCCACCTGGTGAAGATCCTAGAGAGGTATGAACTGCCAGGAAGATTGTGTTCTTTCAGTCTGCATGTAGTTTAAGTGTAGAAACTATGAAACATGAACTAAAAAAAAAAAGTGACTCCCTGCTAGATTCAAATGTGAGACCTTTCACACTAAATACATTTAGTTACTCGCTGCAATGGCGATCCAAGGTGTTTTAAAACAGGTGCTACTCTTTTGCCAAAATAACTTGCGTTTAACCTGACAGACGTGGTTCAAGCAGTATTATCCCACAGTGAACAGGTTTATATAATTGATTTATCTGGCAACACAGTAACACCGAGATCGTGACTGAAAAACATCAGTTATAATTAACTGGGTAGGTCTTAGACAACAGACTACAGGTTTGTGCTAAATTTGCAATTAGATTGACAGATTGGTGGAAACTCAAGACGACGTAAAATGCTGTTAGCAGGCTAGGCATGTGATTCCCAACAAATGGGTCAGAAATGAAAGTTTTATGCATCTTCTCTAAATAGCTGATCCTCGTTATGAAGTGCAACGCATTACTTATTTTTAAACACCACAGTTCCTCTGACGTATACAAACTTAGTCATGTCTGCTATTTTTGCCACTCCATAGTGATGTAGCAAAAGTATTGGGACTATTTATGCAGTTTCTTGGCTTAATAACTGAAACACTGAAATAGACAAAATCACATCTGTTGAGTGGAAAGAACACGACAGCAGCAATGTTTACATATTGCGTTCAAGGCTGCCACTGTCAGAGAACTGCTCCTCAAGAGTGGGCACTGTCACAATAAAGCTGCTTTTTTTTCTGCCCTTCCACTTCACAGACAATGAAAATAGCTGTATTATTTAATCTGTATAGTCTAGTTTGAAAGCAAGAAGTTAAATCACAAACAATTTCTAAAGTTTTTCAGGTAGTTTTTTTTTTTTTTTTTATACATTTTGTCCTTTTACTTGATCTACAATATTATATTTTCGTATTAGTAACACTGACTGTGTTTAAATGCACTTAATCTGATCATAATCAGAATTCTGCAGTTATCTGATCATTTCAGTGGTCATGTAAACGGATTCTGATTTCATAGATCAGATTAAGGTGTAGAAATCTGATAAAGACAACTGGATTTTAGATCAGTAATCAGATTTCTCAGAGCGTGTATACCCTTATTATGCTTTTAATTGGTTTCTTTAGTCCGCACATGAACGTAACATGTAGACTGTAGAGCTTTCCCAGAAGAAGCTAGCAGAATCAAACACGGTTGCCAGGTTCACTTATTCTAAGAGACTTCACTACTTTTGGACTTGTTTCCATATACCTGGTTCTCTTGCAGGATCTAGGTACCTTGGAATTAAATGGTTACCAAACACTTTTGGGGAAACTGACAGGGGTGGGCAAAGTGACGATATTTTTAACGTATCGCGAAAAATTGAGACGGTATGCTTTTCGGAGCAGATTGGGGATATCATCAGTGCTTAATGAAACCTGATTAACCGCATGTTTTGTTATCAAGAGTGTAATTAGTCTTGTTTAATTGGATTTTGAATAAAACCCTCTTTACTAAGTATGGGATAATATTTGAGTAGTAGTTTAAGAGTATCTGCTTAAACAGTATCAGCTTGAAGTAATGGAATTTAACTCTTCAAATTTGAAAATCAAAGCAAAGTCACATGCTTCTGGGAGATGATTTGCTGGTTGCAAAGTAGAAATTCGATTATTGTGTGAGCCATGTCAACCCAGAGCTTTCCTGTTATCTGATTACTCAAGTGCATGTGAACTCCGGTTACTGACAGTTTCCCGCAGTTATCAGATTATTAGGTGCATGTAAGCACAGCCTTTGTTTAATACTGGGTTTAGCCTGGCTTACTGAATCGTGTTGGTGGGTTACTGGATCTGTTTGGTTGGAAATCAAACCTCACGCTCACGGATGTTTTGTTTGGACAGGCATGGCAGGGTGAGGAGATTGGCATTGGACCGAAGATTCCTCAAGCTCTGGAGAAAATCCTGCAGCTGAAAGAAATCAGACAGGAGCAGCTCACTTCTGCCCCTATAGGTGAAATTTCTTATCTTGTGACTTCAGTCAATACAATCATCTATAGTAAACTTAAATGTCTGAGTCAAACTTGTTTTGTCATTAGATGATGACGACGACCTGCCGGACACAAAGATGAACAGCTCTCGTACCTACTCGGACGAGGACGATGAAAGCACGCTGTCTAAGAAAGATGTGAGTTCCACCAATATCTGTAAATGTATGATGTCATTGAGATTAAAGGAATACTCCAATATTTATTGTCTAAAGTTTAAGGGAAGTTTACACAAGTTCTACATGTCATGCTGTACTAAGAATGAAAGTTTGATATCAACAATCAGTACATTAGGTGCACCTCACTGTGTCTACACTCCATTTAGAAGCACTTTTAGTTCTACAGTTACAGTCTGTGGTCCATCTGTTTCTCTACATACTTTTGTCCCCTTTACTCTGTTCTCTAATGGTCAGGACCCCCACATGTAACGGTCGATCATTCTCAGCACTGCACTAACATGTGGTGGTGTGTTACTCTGTGTTGTGCTGGTATGAGTGGATTGGACACAGCAGTGCTGCTGGAGTTTTTAAACATCTGTGTCACTGCTGGACTGAAAATAGTCCAGCATCCTGTGGGCACTGATGAAGGATTAAAGGATGACTAATACAAACTGTGTAACAGATGAGCTACTGACCATTAGAGAACAGCGTAATGTGGTCTTAATTCAGTTTGGATCATGACTGTTGCAGACATACAAAAATACAGTGGGGCACAAGTATTTAGTCAGCCACTGATTGTGCAAGTTCTCCTAATTAGAAAGATGAGAGAGGTCTGTAATTTTCATCATAGGTACACTTCAACTATGAGAGACAAAATGAGGGGAAGAAATCCAGGAAATGAAATTGTAGGATTTTTAACCCACAAACAAGCAATATTTCGGGCTCTCACAGACCTGTAACTTCTACTTTAAGAAGCTCTTCTGTCCTCCACTCATTACCTGTATTAATGGCACCTGTTTGACCTCGTTGTCTGTATAAAAGACACCTGTCCACAGCCTCAAACAGTCAGACTCCAAACTCAACCATGGCCAAGACCAAAGAGCTGTTGAAGAACACCAGGACGAAAATTGTAGACCTGCAGCAGGCTGGGAAGAGTGAATCTACAATATGAGCAAGTGTAAGCAATTGTAAGACATACAAGACCATTGATAATCTCCCTCGATCTGGGGTTCCAAGCAAGATCTCCTCCCGTGGGGTCAAAACATCCCAGAACTACACAGAAGGACCTGATGAATGACCTGCAGAGAGCTGGGACTAAAGTAAAAAAGGCTACCATCAGTAACACACTACGCCGAGAGGTCCTGCAGTGCCAGACGTGTCCCCCTGCTTAAGCCAGTACATGTCCAGGCCCGTCTGAAGTTTGCCAGAGAGCATATGGATGATCCAGAAGAGGATTGGGAGAATATCATATGGTCAGATGAAACCAAAATAGAACTTTTTGGTAAAAACTAAACTGGAGGAAGAAGAATGCTGAGTTGCATCTCAAAAACACCATACCTACTGTGAAGCATGGGGGTGGAAACATCATGCTTTGGGGCTGTTTTTCTGCAGAGGGGACAGGACGTCTGATCGTGTTAAGGGAAGAATGAACGGGGCCATGTATCGTGAGATTTTAAGCCAAAACCTCCTTCCATCAGTGAGAGCATTGAAGATGGAACGTGGCTGGGTCTTCCAGCATGACAATACACACCGCTCGGACAACGAAGGAGTGGCTCCGTTAAAAAGCATTTCAAGGTCCTGGAGTGGCCTAGCCAGTCTCCAGACCTCAACCCCATAGCAAATTTTTTATTTCATTTTGTCTCTCATAGCTGAAGTGTACCCATGATGAAAATTACAGACCTCTCTCATCTTTCTAAGTAGGAGAACCTGCACAATCGGTGGCTGACTAAATACTTTTTTGTCCCACTGTAACATGTTCTTCCTATGATGATTTAATTACATTGTAGCCTAATTACCATCTTGGGGTAGTTTCTAACATCACTGTACTGTGTAATTGTCGTTGTTAAATCATTGCAATGTTTCTGCAGTCAGTCTACCAGTGAAATGGACTCGTGCTGTTGTATGAGACTTGAATATTTTCCTGTGAATCTGCAGATATTGCCAGTTCTTTCTGGAAACAAACGTTCACGTGAATATATAAAACTGTCTGGTCTGACCTGCTGCCTGGTTTGAAGTTTGATTGTGTGTAGGGTTTTAAATCTGATGCAGGCAGCTACAGGGAGCCAGTGAAGAGCATGCAGAAGTGGGGTATATACACTCATTGACAAAAAAAAGTTATTTGCCAAGAAGAAGTTGATGGAAACTTTAAGTATAGATGCAAGTGATTACAATAATGGAGTGAGAGTATACGTCATTTAGGGAAAACTGTACAATTGAAAGGTTCCATCCGTAGCAGTCCAGTTTTGTTGGTCATGACACAAAGGCAGCAGTGTGACAAATTATATCTGGGTTTGTACATTTTTTTTTGTCAATGAGTGTATGAGAACATCAGCGGTAAAGGTTTCCCACAAGTTTCACATTTAAGGTTTCTGTTGACCTACAGAAAAGCCGCAGACGCAGGAACCGGAAAAAGAAGAACAAGAAGAAGAAGGATCAAGATAAGGATGAAGAGGAGGCAACAAAAAAGACTGGGACTGAGAAGGATAAAGACAAAGGGTCTGAAGTAGAGATCGAGTATGTCACAGAGGAGCCGGAGATCTACGACCCCAACTTCATTTTCTTCAAGAGGATCTTTGAAGCTTTCAAGGTGAGTGTTTATATCCTGCTGGGGCAAGTGAGATTTGGGGCTATAGCCAGATCACATAAGCCCAAACATGAGGACTGGCCAATTGGAATATCCCTCAGCTCTTTGCTTATTGGACAGGCTTGACGTTGAGCTTAAGCTATCTGGCTAAACGGATAAATCCTGATTTGTGAAATACCCACCCCTTGGTGTTTAACTATCCACAATAAAAGTCTCAAGTAGTGATGCAGAAACCAAACTGTTGGACACTAATCTGAAATCAAGATTAGTTTTTGAATTTATTTTTTTGTTTTTTTTAATTGGTACACTGGAACAGTGAGTGTCTCATGCACTTCAATGATCCAATAATAATTGGATTTCTGCAGTTATCTGATTATTCAACATAGAGTTCAGATTAAGAAATCCGATAGAGAGCTGCATTTGAACTCAGTAGTCGGATTTCTCAGCGCATGTATGCTCTTATGCTGATTTCAATCAAGCCTGTGCTTGCACGGGAAACGTAACCCGATTCCGTGTAGATTGTAGAGCTGTCCTGGACGCAATTAGCAGAATCAAACATGGTTGCCAGGTCTGCTTATTCTAAGAGGCCTTGCTCAATTTGGGCTTGTTTCCATAGACCTGGCTGGTTGTTCCTCTTGTCGGATCTGGCAACCCTGAAATAAAACGCAGCATCTGCGAAATGGCTACCAACGTTTTGGGGGGAGAATTTCATTATTTAATTATAAAGTCTGAAATTTACATCACAACTTTGAGATTATTGGTTGGTTACAAAATAGAAATCCAATGATGGCTTTCCAGGTCTCCAGTTATCTGATGACCTGAATTCATGTGGAAGTGCATCCTATTTATGCATTCCTGCTACTTCAACACTGTCTGAGCGTTTATTTTCTGCGGCAGGAAATACAGTCTCTAAAAAGAGCCAGCTTTAGCCAGGAGCATGTTGACATGCTAACATTTTTGGATTGCAATGCAAGTTCCTAAAGAAAGGGAGTGAATGAGTTTGTATGTAGTGTTTGTGTTATTTTTCTTTATTGTTTAATTTATTTTAATTTATTAATAAATTAATTTTTTTATTATTATCATCTGCTCTTTGTGGATAAGGTTCTCCACTCCTGTTTCAGACTGCGCAAAAAGTCAGAAATTATCCCTAGAGTGCACTGCTTTCCCACTGTGGCTTGCCTCTAGCAAAGCCTTGGTTTGATAGGAAATTCACTTAAAGCTGGGGACAAGGTGGTGCACAACCCCATGGCCATAATGACTACAGTCACTAAGATACCAGCCTCTGATGCCAAACCAGCAATACAAGCCTATATTAAAAGCCAACGAGAGTGGGAAAGCCAGAAAAATGACTAACTACAAAAGATGAACCCCAATATAAACATCAGTAAAACAATACAGTAGAACTGACCAAACAGCCTGGGCAAGATGCAGAACAGGGGACACTAAATTGACTCACCGGCATCTCTTAAAGGGAGAAGCACCACCAATCTGCGACGTTGCTCCACTGAAATAACAATAACAAAGAGGCCAGAAACA
>JAJAGP010001101.1:142594-235832 GCA_025084515.1 Ancistrus triradiatus
TCTGAAAATGCCCATAAAACCCTGAAACTCTTGCACATTATAGGAGTTACACCGGAGTTGTGATCCTACTGCAAATAAACGAGTATCATACTCACCCTCTGCCATGAGCAAGGCTGAAAGCTAATTCATGGTGTTAAAAACAAAACAGACATTACCATAATCATATTGTCTTATGTTAGTATAATGCTAATGGAGCATTTACCCAAAAATCTGTGTGCAAGCAATGCGTTAATGCTTAAGGGATTCCGCTGAAACTATTAGCGGAACTTAATAATAGAAATTAGTGTAATGTACTGTTACAACCCTGTCTGGGTGAACACCATACCATTTAAGGGGATAGAGTGATGGACCTGATACAGTGGATTTAGATTTCATTGGTTGTGGAAAAATTCGGATTTGTTTGAAGCTGGAATCCAGTTCATTTCAGACACACCTGAGGCTGGTTCATATGCATATTGGTTTTACCAATGTTCGGAGTCTGAATTTTTGTTTGCATTTGGGCACCAAAAAAAATCTTATTTTGAATCGGTCAAATAAAGAAGCGTCCAAATTCTGAGGTTTTCTGTACTTTTGTCAAGCCAAAAATGCATTGACAGACAATATTACAAGCAACACTGCAAATCAGAGAGGGAATGTGACCCAGTTTATATAGTTATATGTTAGAGAGAATATACAGGTTTTGGGAGGACAAACGAAGGAGTACTACTTGCAATAGGACAGGCACATACACTTACGAACACCCATTCCAACTTGTTACAAGTAAGCAGTAGAAAATTCTCTAAACACATCAACCGAGTTAGAACAGCCTCTAGTTCAAGCATGAGCTAATGAGCAGGTGAATACACAACCAGAAAGATCAGTGACAGACTTCCACTCTCTAACTCCCACCTCTGGTTATGGGTTCGAAGCATTAGTTGCTGTTGAGGTGACCCGCTTTTTGCAGTCACAACATCATACAGATGCTGTTAAAGGCAGATTTTTATTTCCTGTTATTATTTCAGGCCTTGGTTGTCGTTGAACAGATGTTTATCGGATGGACATTAATCAGTTCATGCCTGAAGTAGAAGCTGATCATTTCTCCCTGTCCTACAGGAGGATGCTAAAACCATGAAAACCAAGATGCGAGAGAAAGTTCGTCCAAAGATGGGTAAGATTGACATCGACTACCAGAAGCTCCACGATGCCTTCTTCAAGTGGCAGATCAAACCAAAACTGACCATCCATGGAGATCTGTACTATGAGGTAAATCATCTGCTGTGCTTTAGTGCTGCTGGCTCTAAGATGCCCCTGATTTCTGTGCTCTCACCCTTGTTTCACTCTGCCTCTCTCTCAGGGTAAGGAGTTTGAGACCCGGCTGAAAGAGAAGAAGCCTGGAGATCTGTCTGATGAGCTGAGGACTGCTCTCGGGATGCCCACTGGCCCTGTGAGTGCTTGATGATGCTTCCTACAATCTCCATGCATTGTGAAAGATCCTATACAAAAACAGTTCATTTTCAAACTACAAGCTGAAGAATTAAGTAGGACGATTATGTATTATGATTGGAAATTTGGGCACTTTATTTGAACCGTTATGGTGAGGGATGGGCCATGTAATAATGTTACCACCTCTAGAAACTCTGCTTGTGGTTAGGGTTCAAATAGTCAAGAGTACAGATGCATGTCTGGCCATGTTCTTCTGTCATCAGATTCAGTCCTCGTGCTGTTCCTCAGAGCACATAAGAGGACAGTCACACTCCTTTCCTTACTCTGGGTGACTCAACATATCACACCCCTAGAACCTAGCCGCTAAAGACATGAGAACTACAGTGGCAACATCAAACGTGTTTAAATATTAGTCAAAGACAACACAAGTAAAAACAGAATGCAGTCTTTAAATTAAGGTGTTTATTATTAAGGGAGAAAAACCTGCATGGCCCTGTGTGAAAGTGTTTCCCCCCCCCCCCCCCCCCTTGTTAAAACATAACTATGGTCTGTCACACCTGAGCTCACTGTCTCTAGCCACACCCAGGCCTAATTATTGCCACACCTGTTCTCATTCAGGACATCACTTAAATAGGACCTGCCTGACAAAGTGAAGTACACCAACAGATCCTTAAAAGCTACACATCATGCCGAGATCCAAAGAAATTCAGGAACAGTTGAGATCTCTGTCTGGAAAGGGTTATAAAGCCATTTTTAAAACTTTGGGACTCCAGCAAACCACAGTGAGATCCATTATCCACAAATGGCGAAGACATGGAACAGTGCTGAACCCTCCCAGGAGTGGCCGGCCGACCAGAATTACCCCAAGAGCGCAGCGACGACTCATCCAAGAGATCACAAAAGACCCCACAACAACATCCAAAGAACTGCAGGCCTCGCTTGCCAAGACGAAAACCACTGCTGAGCAAAAAGAACATTTGAAGCTCATCTCAGTTTTTCCAGAACACATCTTGATGATCCCCAAGACTTTGAACTCTTTGGAAGGTGTGTGTCCCATTACATCTGGTGTAAAAGTAACACAGCATTTCAGAAAAAGAACATTATACCAACAGTAAAATATGGTGGTGGTAGTGTGATGGTCTGGGGCTGTTTTGCTGCTTCAGGACCTGGAAGTCTTGCTGTGATAAATGGAACTATGAGTTCTGCTGTCTACCAAAAAATCCTGAAGGAGAATGTCCGGTCATCTGTTCATGACCTCAAGCTGAAACGAACTTGGGTTCTGCAGCAGGACAATGATCCAAAACACACCAGCAGGTCCACCTCTGAATGGCTGAAGAAAAACAAAATGAAGACTTTGGAGTGGCCTAGTCAAAGTCCTGAGCTGAATCCTATTGAGATGCTGTGGCATGAGCTTAAAAAGGCCGTTCATGCTCTCAAACCCTCCAATGTGGCTGAATTACAACAATTCTGCAAAGATGAGTGGCCAAAATTCCTCCACGATGGAATGCTCAAGGATGTTGGTCCCTTTTTGCGTCTTGGTTCTCCCAAGCTTTCTTCCTCATAACATTTAGGGAGTGTTTCCCTGCTGCTGATTGTGGGCCTAGTTAGTTGTAAAGCTGCTTTAATACATCTTGACCTGACTTGAAGAAAGTGAGTGGGAACATGGACTTAAGGTGTGCCCGAATGCAGTCCCTGTTTCCTATGTAGTGCTTTATTTAGGGTGTTCCTCTGTTGTAGTCCTGTCTAAATTCTCAGTGAACAATCCCACAATGCACTATAAAACTGGAGTACAGCCAATGTACACTACTTATAGATATCCCACAATGCATAGCGATTCCTTTCAGGATTTCCTAATTTACTGGAGAGGCAGAGGATATGGATATAATTATGGTCAAGCTCAGGATAAATCTCATAACGTCTTGTGGTCAAGAAACTGGAGACAGGGTTTCACTCAGACTTGTTCATTGGTAAAAGTATCTGAGCAGAGGTTTGACATGATCTGCCATTCAGTCGTGACTGAACATGCATTTGCAAACATAACTGAATTGTCTTGATGTCCTCTGAGGGTGTCGTCGGGATATTTAAAGAGTGTTAACCCTTTATTTATGCATCCACTGGTCTCTGTGATGTGTTTCTCAAGTGAGTGCTGTCCTTGTACTGTCCCGGCATCTCCCTCACTTACAATTCTGGAGCAAATGAATGACGAGTACAGTGTTGCTTCTGTAGTAGTACATGGAATTGTCTGTCCAATTGGAACATGATGGCCTTTTGTCCCATTTGTACACTAACTAAACCAGAAATAAAGTGAAAAAAGAGTGCTGCCAATTAGATAAAAATTGTAAATGACCCAGAACATGGCCACACCATTTCCTTTTCCATTCCATTAGGTCAGTGTTTCTCAATTCTGGTCCTGAAGCCCCCCTGCTCTGCATAATTTAGTGCACACCCACTTTAACTCCATAATGGGTGTGTTAATGAGCTGAGTAGTTTGATCAGGTGTGTTGGGAGCAGGACAACACTAAAACATGCAGAGCAGTGGGGCACCAGGACCAGGATTGAGAAACGCTGCTTGGCACACACTATACAGCAGGGGGTGCTGCTGGGCTGAATCTCTGTTCTGCATTTCAAAACTCTGCTTAAGTCTTGTTTTTTGTATAGAAATTAGTATTTACTCTGCATGTACTCTAAATGATTCAAAATGCAGTAAATACATTTTTACCCCTGCTGAACTGCACTAGTTACAATGTGGTGTACTGATGTGTTTTTCCTCTCTCTCTCACTGCAGAACTCCCATAAGGTTCCACCACCGTGGCTGATTGCCATGCAGAGATACGGCCCTCCTCCCTCTTACCCCAACCTCAAGATCCCTGGCCTCAATGCTCCCATTCCAGAGGTTGGTACACTCCTGGCACTGTAGCCTTTATTGAGGGAAAGAAACATAAAGAAATGGACATCCTGGATGATATATTGGCAAAAGTGTTAGGACACACACTTGAATCACTGTAGTCAGGTGTTTCACTTCAGTCCCGTTGCTGTGGGTATATAAAATCACACCCCTTGCCATGCCGTCTGCATTTGTGAACGAGTGGGTACTATAGAGTGCTGAATCTGAGCGTGGTACTGTAATAGGAAGGAGTCAGTTCATGGAATTTCTTGGTATTATTGAAAAGTGGATGAGTTTAGGAGCCACAGCAACTTGGTCACGACATGTCAGACCACGCAGAGTAACCGAGTGCTGAGGTGAATAGTGCGTGGAAGTCGCCAACCCTCTGCCGACTCTAACTGCAGAGGTCCAAGCCTCCTCTGATATGAACATCCTCACAAAAACTCTGCTGGGAGCTGCATGAAATGGGTTTCCATGAATGAGAAGCTGCATGGAAGTCTTAAATCATCAGGGTTCTGGCTATGGGGTTGTTCTTCAGGGGTTGGCCTAGGCCCCTTAATTCCAGTGTCGGAAAATCTAAATGCTTCAGCCTACCAGGACATTTTGGACAGCTGTATGCTTCCAATTTTGTGGGAGCAGTTTGCGGAAGACCCTGAGCCACAGTGCTCAAATGTCCATGGTTGGCCGAGTTTGGTGTGGAAGAACTTGTGCATGGGCAAAAATTCCCACAGACACAGTCAGATCTTGAGAGGAAGCTGTTGTAGCCTCAAAGGGACCAACTCCATATTAATGCCGATGGATTTAGAATTAGATGTCAATAACCAGCAGTCCAAGAACATCACCCGACTAAGTCCCTGTTAGGAGGTGATGTAGGTAAAACAACAGACATGGTAATAATGGAGATGTGTGTTAGTTTTTAATTACAAAATATGTGCAATCTTTGTCTTTGCTCAAGTTCTAAATGTAATGGAGAATCTTTAGTATGTAGCTTGAAGACGCAGCCATTTGGGCATCCAGTTGAAGTCCATTCTACCACTTGGGTGCAAGTAGAGAGGAGTCTTGATGCTCGTCTTCCTTAATCTTGAGTGGTGGCTCCATTTGAGTCATGAGACATAGAAAGCAATCAAAGATGTACAGCACTGTGCAAAAGTCTTAGGCCACTGTTGGATTAGATATACCATTGTTTTAGAATTATTCCTCAGTCTCTCAACCAGAAAATACAGGAAATTTGTAAGCGGTATTAAATAATTGGATATAGGCTGCAGTGGCAGTTATTCAGTGTGACCTCCCTCTACACTTGAGCAACATCTGGCAGCTTCATCCGGATGCCAAGCTGACCCTTCTATAGTCCAAAGAATCTTGATCAGGAGTGGTGTTTTTGGAAGGGTGGAACCCAAAAAACAACTTTTTTTGGCATGATATGATAAAGCTTAAAATTGGAATGAAGATCAGTGGAAAAGAGTACGAGTTTAAGCGTAGCAAATCCAAGTTTGACATATTTGGGTCCATCATCGACATCGATAAAACAACACATCTAATGGTGGGCTAAGACTTTTGCACAGTACTATAGCCTTCCTGGGTCTGTAACAGTATAGTCTTGTGGCATGCTCTGTATTGATTAAACTCTTCTCACACAGAACTGTTCGTTTGGGTATCATGCTGGAGGTTGGGGTAAACCACCCGTTGACGAGACTGGAAAACCACTTTATGGTGATGTGTTCGGGACCAACGCTATCGATTTCCAGGTGAGTCTCCCACTCTGTTCTCGCCGATGTGTCAAGTGAACCCGACCAATAAAAGCCATGTCATGTCTGTCTGAACATCATACACCTGAAGCTATAGGTCCTATGGAAGAGCTTTTAATGTCCCTTTATTTCTGAACAGGCTAAATCCGAGGAGGAAGAGGTGGATCGAACCCCATGGGGTGAACTCGAACCGTCTGATGAAGAGTCTTCTGAGGAAGAGGAAGAAGAGGAGAGTGATGAGGAGAAACCAGACGAGTCTGGTTTCTTCACACCCGCAGACAGGTAAGCAGCGCTTCATCACGGCCATGATTCTGATTCAGTTTGCTGAGTAATTAACTGTAATATGATCTCCCACCAGTTTGCTCTCTCATGCTGAAACTGAATTGTGCCCCGTCGTTGGAATTAGGGGTGTGTGATGTATGTCATCTATGACATGTGTTAAACTCAAGGCATGTCATTTCATGTGACCCGTGAGAGCTTAAAGGTTATGTCAAATGAGTCTATGCTACTTTAAAGCGTATATTCTTCATAATGCATTGCGTTACCAGTTATGGATTATATCGATTGTTACCCACAAAGTATCTGGGTATCCTGTAGTGCTTCCACATCAGCGGTTTATCCCAACAAGTGGTACAAATGGTCCCAAAATGTCCTGGAAGAGACAAATTGATACACATGGAAAGCAGTGTACATGTTTGTGCTTCAGTTGGAAAAACGGGGATGTGTTTTGTGTTATGGGGCCATATCAGTCATCAAAGAGCACAATGAGTACTGTGTTTACAAGTTTGTGTTCATGCAGACAAATGTTACAGTGAATAAATGAATAGTTATTTAACAATAAGTTAGGAATTACTGAAGTGGAGCTCCATCTTCACAGTAGAGGCAACAGCCATAGTGATGGCCCTGAAGCTCGTTGAGGAGAAACAAAGAACTTTATCGATAATATGCTCCGACTCAAAGTCATGCACCCAGGCTCTTGTCTATGACCCAGAAATTTTACATAAAAATATGCTGGATCCCGGGCCATGTGGACTGTGGTGGCCTAGCGGTTAAGGTACTGGACTATGGACCAAAAGGTCCAGGATTCAAATCCCACCTCTGCCAAGCTGCCACTGTTGGGTCCTTGAGCAAGGCCCTTAAGCCACATGAAGTCCTTTCCAATACCCACCTCTACTTAAGACCTCATTTTTACACATTTTTAACCACATGCATTCGACACGCCACCTGTTAAGTCACGTTGCAAGCCACACCCAGGATTCAAACCCAGGCCCTCGGACTCTGCTGTTTCCAGCAGCTGGCTCTACCAGCTGAGCAACTGTAGCTATTACTATTTATAAGAAATGTGGCAGATTGTGTCGGTTTATAGTATTTAATACAAGCTTCCTGTGGACTACTTGGATTTGAGTTTATTAGAGGCACTGGGCTGACATGGTGGCGATTCACTCGCCCACCTCCACAGCGGTGGTGTGGTGACACAGTGCCTGGTCTGGTCAGTTGTAAATAACGATTTTAATGAGGTATAAATAAGTTTTAGTGATGTGGCTTAATGGAAGGTGCAGTAGACTTTCATTCAGCATCTCTCTCTCTCTCTCTCTCTCTCTCTCTCTCTCAGTGGACTAATCACTCCTGGTGGCTTCTCGTCTGTTCCTGCTGGCATGGAGACTCCAGAGCTGATTGAGCTCAGGAAGAAGAAGATTGAAGAGGCGATGGACGGGTAAAAGCATGAGTGTGTGCATGAATGAGAGAAAGCAATCGGCGTTTAGGTGATTTCAGCTCCCTTATGGATGGAAAAAATGTTGTTACGAATAATATGCAGTGTTGTTTCCTATAGGAAGCATGCACGTTTAATATTACATTCTGGTACATTCATGGAGCTAAAGTGGAACGTTAAGCTTCTCTTATTAGTAAGCTACACGACTCTCACATTTCTTGGCTGCAGTTGAGCTAGGGGGAAGAAGTTGAGCGCATTTTAACCAAACTTTCCCTTTTTCAACCTGTCTTCTAACTGGTGATTGTTTACACAGGAACGAGACTCCACAGCTGTTCACAGTGCTGCCAGAGAGGAGAACAGGTCCGGTGGGAGCAGCCATGATGGCGTCCACACACATCTATGACATGACTGCGGTAAGTGGGTCTGCCAAAGAGGAAATGAGACTTGGGAAATGGAAGCATGAACGTGTGTTTACATTGCAAAACATGACTTCCTACCATCAGAATAATGCTTTTAACAGCACATCCCATCCGTGTCAGAGTGCCGGCTTGCATGTGCCTTTTCATTTACTTGTTTTTGTGAAACAATACAATAGAGAGGGCTTTGCTAGCTAGTTGTCTAATAACCCTGTCCTGAAGCATTTTTGTGCATTTTTGAGTTTTTATGGAGTGGAGGGTAGACTTTCCCTTACCCACCTCCTTTTTGTTTGGGCTTTGGGGACATCATCTGAAGCAGGTGTTTTGGTGTAAGCCTCACTCGGAATACAAATCCAGGCAACTGGACGATGCTTCTAGTCGCTTACTTTAAGAAAACACTAAACTAAGTGTAAAAGTGGATAATGGCTAAAAAGCCTCACTGGATTGGGTAGTTACAAATCGATACATTTTTTTTTAGTTTTGCTTTATTCTACTCTTCATAATATTGTATTGTCCCACTCCTGACTCGAGCTGATATTTGAGGCTTTGGTTTAGGCGTTGGGGAACGCCATCTAATGTTCATCTCCCGCTTTCTGTCAGTAGAGTGGCTCCTGTTCCTCAGCACACTAATTGACAACAGGGGATTATGGTCCGTTTTGTTCTGTTCCTGTAATATTACAGCAGGACCCCTAGATATGAGCCACGTCCATTCCAAGAGTGGGTTCGCATGTCCAAATGTTCATGCCCAACATATTTAGCCTAAACTTCCAGCTTGTGAGCCTCCAACACCTTTTTATGGCTTGCCACTTTTAACCGACATCGTTTACATTTATGTCAACGCCCTTATCCAGAGCCACTTACAAGTGATGCAGACTTACAATCCAAGCAATTGTGGGTTAACAGCCTTGCTCAAGGACCCAACAGTGGCAGCTTGGCAGAGGTGGGATTTGAACCCTGGCAATTCTGATCGAGTCTAGTATGTTAACTACTAGGCTACCACAGTCTCTGCTTCTACACTTAATACCAGACATTCTGGGTTTAACATGGCACAATAATCCACAAAAAAGGGGTATGTACTGTACAGTTGTTGTCATGATGGTCCTACAGGACTACACTTCCCAGCATTAATCACTCCTTCCACATCGACGCTGTGCGGTGCGTCACCTTTGTTTACATTCTGACTTCGGATATTTAAACCCTGCATTTCCGTTGTTTGGCGCGAATTGTGTGTTTTGCACTGGTTAAGGTCTGGGTCTCTGTCCAGCTTCCCTTTTTCTTGAGCGTGTATGAGGAAGTTCCATTTGTCTTAGTGTCATTATTGCACTCACTTCTCTGGTGTTTTTTCAGTTTCTTAATAAAACTCTTCGCTATAACTGCTTCTAATGTTCGTCTCCCGCTTTCTGCCCAAGCATGACAGTCGATACCACAACCACTGCTTGATAAAGCCCGAACCAGTTTTTAATTTTGCACTTATTATTTTCAATGTATTGCTTCTGCACGTTCACATCTTTGAAGGTTCACATCTAGGAGACCTACTGTGTAATTTATTATAAAGGTCTCAAATCAGCTCGAATGGCAGTGACGAGCGAGAAAGAAAGAAGGGACATGCGTGACACTAAGTGCTTGCCAAATGTGAGTGACTGCGGTACGCTAGTGGTTAAGGTACTGGCCTATGGACCAAAAGGTCCAGGGTTCAGATCCCACCTCTGCCAAGCTGCCACTGTTGGGTCCTTGAGCAAGACCCACAATTGCTTGTATTGTAAGGACTGTAAGTCGCTCTGGATAAAGGCGTCTGCTAAATGACATGGGTGTAAGTGCTCCCTTCGTGTTCCATGCTCCCATGTGCCTTTCTGTGCTTCTGGTTTAGCCCTACTCCATTAGAAGTATTATTTAAACAGCATAAACACACCAGTGTGTGCCGAGGTCAGACTTGTTTTTCCTCACCTCCATTTGTTGAGTGGCAGTTGTAGGTTTGGTACATTCAATTTTTACCTATGGAAGTGCTTAATATTTGTTATTCTAAAGTTTTAAAGGTCAGCATTCCATCCATAGCAGTAAGAAAGTGTCCAATTGGTAGTGGGTGGTTGTAATTATAATCATACATGGCTTTCTTAGTCATTCAAGCTACACTGACTCACCGATAAACAGTTTCTGCTGGTTTCTTAAGCAGTAATAACGTTCTACACGAGTTTTGTGCATAAATTGCTTTTAATGAAATGAAATTGCACCTTCAGGGCTACTTAAAAGAATTTTTCAGCCAGTAATGGGTTGGAATGCTAGCGTCAGAAAGCTAGTGGAATACATCCAGTGGAACACCCTGCTCGCTAATCACTTCCATTAACACCTCATTAGCCGTTCCTTTAAAACCGAACGGTGCGGAGCTTCTTAATGCAGGCGCATGAGGGAGAGGAGCTGATCGAAGCAGGGAAGATCAGTTTGTTTACTCGGTTTGAACGTCTGCCCAAGTTCTGCAGGCTTAGCTGAATCTGGCTAAGGATTTCAGAGGAGCGCTAGAAGTCGCTCTTATCCACAGTGTAATCTCACCTCCTGCAGTTTGTCTCGTTCCTCTGTGAACCCAGAACTCCTTTTGATGGGGATCACACTCCAGTCCTTCGTGTCTGCCATGTTTACATTTTTTACATGACAGAGCCTTTAATGAGCACAGCTGTGTCATAGCTTGCAAACAGAGCTCGTTTTAAAACTTTTCAACCATGCTTCCTTTCTCACTGGCTGTGAGATTTTTATCGATCCAACCGAAACTGTTCTGACTGCAGATTGACTGAACTGTTTATATACTCACTAAAGTCAACCACCTGAGTACAATGGCCATTTCCATGCTCTATATATAAACCAGTCCAAACCTACAGCGTTCTGTGAAATGGGAGGTTAACCGACGTGGACGTTGTCTGGACATTAAGAACAGTCTTGTTAGTCTTCTTATGCTACTGTAGTGTAAATATAAAGGGTGCAAATCATACATAAATGCACCAGAGACGCTGCTGAAACATGAGTGGAACAATCCCATCTACACAGGATCCCTAATCCCACAGCATGTATAATTTATCGACTTATAAATTACTAAATACAGGAATGTACTGTTACAACCCTGTCTAGGAGAAAGCTGTAACACCTAAGAGAATGGTATGGGCCTGATGCACTACTTTAATTATGTAATTGTACAAAATACCATAATGTACATAAAGAACCAATTCATGTATCGACTCTAATTACCATAATATACTTAAATATAACAGAGTTCTGTACAATAGTATACACTGTCATATCCGATGTCAGGCAGACTCTGTTCCATTTTGAGTCTGTTTACAGCTGAAACATCCAGAGTTAAGAGATTTTTATTTCTGATTATCATTTATTATAATAACATGAACAGCCGTTGAGCATTTAGCAGACGCCCTTATCCAGAGCGACTTACGACTGATACAGTCTTACTATCCAAGCAATTGTGTGTTAAGGGCCTTGCTCAAGGACCCAACAGTGGCAGCTTGGCAGAGGTGGGATTTGAACCCTGGACCTTTTGGTCCATAGTCCAGTATCTTAACCGCTAGGCTACCACAGTCCCTGAAGGGGATGAGTTAAATGTGTCATGAACTGAGGAGTTTAACGAGTAGGGTATAATAGCAGAGCCTATGATCAGTAAGTTGCTGTTTAAAACACTTACATTAACCTACAGTTGGCCAAAATCATTAACACAAAGCTTATTTTATAATAGTGTTGAAAATGTCATGTAATTTCGTAAAAGCAACACTTACTCTATAGCTGCTAAGCTGACTGCAGCCAGTGTATGTACAGCCTCCACTGTTATTTCCTGCATCCACAAGAGGGCGCTTCAGCATTTAACATGTCGAACGTTCAAAAATATAGTGTGGCGTGTGTGTATGTATAGCATTATTGTTGTTTTTTCCATCACTGTCATTACAGTTTAAAAAAAAAAGTAATTTGTTTGTTTACAGATTGCCGCCTGCTTATCGGCAGCCTCAGTTAGGTGCTCTGTGGTACAAAGTCTTGAAGCCTCCCTCCATCCCCTTTCATTACAGAGCACATATTTCCATATGAATGTTGTTGGGTTGTGGGTTTTTTGTTATTTCTTTAGCCTTCTGTTAGTGTAGTATGTTTCGTAAACAGAATCACCTTCACAGGAGAACACCAGTGAGAATTCAAAAAAAGGCTTCGCTAGACAATAAACAAGTTCTTTCTTACGAAGGACTTTCCATAACACTCTCTTTTATTCCTGTTGTGGTGTTTAAAGTCACAGCCTTTAGGAACCTGAAGAGATGGGATGGGATTACTATTCTAGCCTTTCCATACATTATTCAATGAATTACAATATAAAATAAGCTTTGTGTTGATGATTTTGCCCATTTATAGGTTAATGTTTTAAGCGTGTTAGGCTAGCATAGGCTAGGCTGTGACATACAGTGGGGCAAAAAAGTATTTAGTCAGCCACGGATTGTGCAAGTTCTCCTACTGAGGTCTGTCATTTTCAGCATAGGTACACTTCAACTAAGAGACAAAATAAGGGAAAAAAATCCAGGAAATCACATTGTAGGATTTTTAAAGAATTTAAATGTAAATCATGGTGGAAAAGAAGTATTTGGTCAGCCACAAACAAGCAAGATTTCTGGCTCTCACAGACCTGTAACTTCTTCTTTAGGAAGCTCTTCTGTCCTCCACTTGTTACCTGTATTAATGGCACCTGTTTGACCTCGTTATCTGTATAAAAGAAACCTGTCCACAGCCTCAAACAGTCAGACTCCAAACTCAATCAGTGGCTGACTAAATACTTTTTTCCCCCACAGTGTACAGTCATAGGTACATGCATAGTGCAGGTGTGTGCCATTTCACGTCCATGTTACGTTCTGTGAAACAAGACATTGATCAGACACTACAATACCGAAAACATTTTGAACCGGTCTATATTGTACAATACTGTTAGTTATCTTTATCTTTTCTAAAATTTGCAACACAAAAAAAGTAGAAAGTAGCATGCCTTTCAAGACTGCGATTCACTTTTCTGTCATGTGTCAAGGGTTCTTCATAAAAGTTTGTCAGTCATATGTGAGTTGATGTATATAAGACATTTTATTATTTACTATTATAATTCTTAAGGCCTCGGATATGAAAACGAATGTGTATTGACATGCATATTAAAATGAATATGGTTTGCAATACAAATCACTTTCCGATGGGTTTATCGGAACGTAACTCCTTCGTAAGTCAGGTAACATCCGAAAATTAAGTCAAGCTAAAGATCAGTGGCAGACTACCGCTACAGAAATGAGTCTGACATTATCATTAGGCTTTGTGAATTTCTTTGCTTAAGATACTGTTTTATGAAATCAATTAATAGTAGCTAAAATGTTAGACTTTCGCATTTGATTATGCATTTGACGTCATCCAATCAGATGCCTTGTTTTTGCCAATTGCTGTATGAGGACAGTGTTAAGTTTTCTTTTGTGTCATCACAGTATCGATACATGTACGCCAGTCTTGGTGCCCAAACCCATTACTTATCACTAATCTTTTAATTCCCTCTGTAGACTGGGCCCAGCAGGAAGGTGGGTGGAGTGTCCGGGTTGGGCGGAGACTCTCAGGGTGTGGAGGTGGCCCTGGCACCAGAGGAGCTGGAGCTGGACCCCATGGCCATGACGCAGAAGTACGAGGAGCACGTGCGCGAGCAGCAGGCTCAGGTGGAGAAGGAGGACTTCAGCGACATGGTGGCTGAGCACGCCGCCAAACAGAAGGTACTGCTGCAGCTGTTCATTCACACGCTATTAACTCTCACTAATGGCATTCACTCTGTGAAAGTGAGGCGATTTGAGTACATGTATAAATGTAACCTTTCTGTTCATAGCTCAGTCCTACACTGAACCCTGAGCTATAGGAAACGCACAGTAGTGGAAGTTCTTATACACCCTCTTATACATGTCTGTCCATCCCAGTGTCAGCATTAACTACAGTGGTGCTTGGAAATTTGTGAACCTTTTAGAATGTTCTATATTTCTGCATAAATGACCTAAAACAACATCAGATTTTCACACAAGTCCTCAAAGTAGATCAAGAGAACCCAGTTAAACAAATGAGACAAAACTTATACTTGGTCATTTATTTGTTGAGGAAAATGACTCAATATTACATATTAGTGAGTGGCAAAAGTATGTGAACCTCTAGGATTAGCAGTTAATTTGAAGGTAAAATTAGAGACAGGTGTTTTCAATCAATGGGATGACAATCAGGTGTGAGTGGGCACCCTGTTTTATTTAAAGAACAGGGATCTATCGAAGTCTGCTCTTCACAACACATGTTTGTGGAAGTGTATCATGGCACAAACAAAGGAGATTTCTGAGGACCTCAAAGAGTTGAGCTTTGATGCTCATCGGGCTGGAAAAGGTTACAAAACCATCTCTAAAGAGTTTGAACTCCACCAATCCACAGTCAGACAGATTGTGTACAAATGGAGGAAATTCAAGGACCATTGTTACCCTCCCCAGGAGTGGTCGACCAACAAAGATCACTCCAAGAGCAAGGCGTGTAATAGTTGCTGAGGTCACAAAGGACCCCAGGGTAACTTCTAAGCAACTGAAGGCCTCTCTCACATTGGCTAATGTTAATGTTCATGAGTCCACCATCAGAAGAACACTGTACAACAATGGTGTGCATGGCAGGGTTGCAAGGAGAAAGCCACTGCTCTCCAAAAAGAACATTGCTGCTCATCTGCAGTTTGCTAAAGATCACGTGGACAAGCCAGAAGGCTACTGGAAGAAAGTTTTGTGGACGAATGAGACCAAAATTGAACTTTTCCTTAATAAATAAGTTACCAAGTATAATATTTGTCTCATTTGTGTAACTGGGTTCTCTTTATGTTTAGGACTTGTGTGAAAATCTGATGTTTTAGGTCATATTTATGCAGAAATAGGAAATTCTAAAGGATTTATAGGAATTTTAAATTTATAGGAAATTCTAAAGGGTTCACAAACTTTCAAGCACCACTGTATGTACATTACTGAGTGTACTGTTAGCATCATTACCACAGCTGCTTTTTTTTTCCAAGCTATTTATGCAAGCCATTTCCAGTAATGCAGTACATTCAGATAATGGCCTTTGACTGTATTTACGTTAAAGCACATGCACTCCTGAGTCGGTGTTTACTGAGTACATTGTCTTGTGTTTACTAGATCGTTTTAGAACCGGTGTTTTTCAGTTTAGGTCTTTAATGTAATGTATAATGTGGGCTTATGTTGAGCACTGCTGTTTTGACTGGGGAAAATTTCGAGTTCTGCATGTTAGACTTGGCAGTCGTGACCGGTCTGTGATGTCCAGCGGACTTTCAGAAACGTCAGTAAACACCGCATCAGGAGTGCGTTTGCTTTGTTTAGCTTAAATACAGTCAAATGCCATCATCTGAATGTTGCTGGAAATGACTTGCATGACATATTTTGGATAATGTTGGCTGTATATCCATTATTTCTTCTGGGAAAATCCCTAAAGTCCCTGCCTCATTCTGTCATTTTCAAAAGCCCTCGTGCTTCATACTGTCCGTTTCTCTCCATCTTTCTCTCAATTCTTGGCTTCTTTTTCTGTCATCTCTCACCTTTTCTATCTTTGCTGACTCTCGGTCTCTTGCTCTCACTTTCTTTCTGTGGCTTTCTCTTTCAGTCTTCATTTTTTGTCTTTCTCCCACTTTCTCTCTCTGTCTTTGTCTTCATCTCGTCTTTCTATTTCTTGGGTTTGTTTCTGTACCTTTCTCTCACTTTTTCTTTCTGATGATCTTTTGTCTTTTTATTTTCAGGTGTTTTTTCTTTGTGGCTTTCTCTTTCATTTTCCCCTATCACTTTTTCCACTTATTCCCTGTTGTTGTGGTTTTTTTTTTTTTTTTTCTCTGTCTTTCTCTTCCTCTCACTCTGTCTTGTCTTTCCATTTTCTAGATTTTTTTTTTCCTCTGGTTTTCTCTCTCTCTCTCTCTCTCTCTTGCCTTCTCTTACTGTTTTTTGTCTTTCTATTCTCTGGGTTTTATTTCTGTGGCTTGCTCTTTTTTCACTTTCTCTTTGTCTTTTGGTGTCTTTCTTTCGGTTTCTCCCTTTTCCTCGCACTGTCTTGTCCTTCTGTTTTCTGGATTTTTTTTTTTCTGTGGCTTTCACTGTCTTTCTCTCACTGTCTTTTATCTTTGTCTTATCTTCTGGGATTTTTCTTTGTCTTTTTTTCCACACTGTCTCTTGTCTTTGTTTTCAGGGTGTTTTTTTTCCTTTCTATGGCTTTCTATTTCACTTTCTCTCTCAATTATGTGTGTCTTTCCTCTCTTCCCTTCTCACCCTTTGACTTAGTCTGTCAGCCTCTCTTTCCCCACCATGAGAGACAGCAACTATCTGTATGAACAACAAATGAGATCTTTAACCAGTTCTTCAATTCCTAACTATCACTGGACAAAAAAACTCACATTTAAATGTTGAACAATTATGCCTGAAATGACTTTTTATAAACAAACTGGTTTTCTTTTTACATCTTCTGCCAAAGAGTGGACATAACATAACACTGACCCAAACAAATTTCTTCACAGCCTGTCACTGTCTGTTTACTCCACTGTGCCTCAGGAATATAAAGTAAGATTGTTGCTGAAGTCAGTGACAGGAAATGTAACGTTCCTCTTTGTGCTCGCTGGTCCAAATATTCGTCAGCTCTTCCCTCTTTTTATGTACGCGTGTGTGTGTGTGTGTTTGACAGCAAAAGAAGAGGAAGGGCCAGCCACAGGACACACGTGCCGGAGCCAAGAAATACAAAGAGTTCAAGTTTTAAAGAGAAGAGAAGCGTGAGATCACTGATGTTCATCCCTTCTGTTGTTCTTAGTAAATGTGCTCAGTAGAATCGGCATGTTGTGTAAGCTGATGAGGAGCCGTTTTCATTTTTCACTGTTTTTTGTAAATAAAATATAACCCCATGCCTTTTTATTGATGTCTGATTGACTAATGGATTCACATTTCCTTGGACTTGGGCTGTAGGGCATCAAGATCTCAAACGGTCAGCCAGGCATATTTAGTGTCTAATTACATTAGGTTTGGACTTGAATAAACACAAACCCACACACTAAAACTGAATTCAGTTGATGTAAAGCAGTTATATATGTTTTGTGGATGAGATACAGTATTGATTACTGTGGTCTGTAAACACAAGCTTCCTCTGTGAACGCTAACATCTACGTTGCCGTGGACAAATTGAATAATGGCGCCATTTTGTATCATTGTCTCAATCACACAGCAGATACACCGCTGCAGCACAAATAAGCTGGAAGTGGCTCTACTATGAACATTATGTACCAATATTGTCTATACTTGTTGGTTTGTGGAATTATTAAATAGGTATGCGCCGTTTATTGACCGAGTTATGTTCTGTGAAACGGGTCGTTGAATGGACGGTACCATGGCCACAGTCTATTTATGCTACTGTAATGTAAAGATAAAAGGGTATTTTCTCAAGAAAACTGCATGCAAACGATACCTAGACACCCTGTTTAGATTTGTTTCGTGTCTTTTCTGGCCATTTAGGCCGATGAATAAGACCAGGTGACTTCAAAGTGTGGGGGCGAAAGAGTATAACGTGCGCGAGCGGTAGACGAGAAAATATGGACTAACGACTATATGGATAAGCGATGTGTCACTTGCGCACTTTTGGCAGAAAGCCTGTAAATACGTTCATCTTCTCCACCTACCTCTGTGAGTGCGGATTTTCCGCATTGAACACTATTAAAAACAAGTACCGCTCCAGAGTACAGGGGGGTTATGATTTGGACTCGTTCCTGTCACCAGCGCGCCCCCGCGTGAGCCGCCATTGTGCAAAGACCCAAAACTATTGTTCCCCCTGAAGTAGGGGTGAGCAAAAGTTTCCGAAAGCACATCAAATTTGTGTTTAAAAGTTAAATACAGGTGTGTGTTCCGCGTTAAAAACGAGATTAAAGTGTTTAAAGGAAACAAGACCAACCATAACCCTTTTTAAAACGATAAATGAGCCTAAATATAGCCTTAATATCAGCGTCTTTCATGTTCATGGTCTTCCAACAAGTTCTGGTATTAGTTTTATACGCTTATAAATACATAAAACTGGGAGTGGGCACAGTAGCTTTTCAAACCCCCGAGTTAGACTTGGCTGATATGGAATGAGTTTATGAACGCTGTTCTAGCTAGCCACAGGTGTTGTGATTTATCTGTGCTGATTTGGATTCTTCCATTCAAACACTGATAGTCTGTGATAATGTAAAGCTACTGATTAACTACTGAGCTGAAACGGGGGTCATTGCCTACTATTACTTGCAGTCTAATGGGCTGTTAATAATCTGACTGAGGGCTTAGTCGGAGAACAAATAGTGCTGCCGGACAGAATCTTATCCACATTAATCACATTTCTTTGCTTTCTCCTCTGTGACCCTAAGACATCACTTGAGTTAACATAACACTACAGAGCCGTACGAGTCTGTGTAAGATTCGGCAGAATGCTTTTAATACTGTTTAATAATTCAAGGACGGTATATTTCATCATGTTTCTTTGAGACTTCCCTGATGGAGGGCTGCCCAGGCGATACTTTTTTAATGCAGAATCTTAGTTTTACTAGGTGGCTTTATTAGAAACAGCATGTGCCAGCCAGCTTTTAACTTGAGTCGTACAGCTGGAGGCCGTTTGAGTTCAGTGAACCCTGTCATGTTCAAGAAACCAGTTTGAGATGATTTGAGCTTTGTGACATGGCACCAAGTTCTGAGTTAGCCGTCAGAGGATGGCACACTGGTCATAAATGGATGAACGTGGTCAGCAACAATCCTCAGGAAAGCTGTCAAGTCAAATCTATTTATATAGCGCTTTTTACAATGGAGCATTGTCTCAAAGCAACTTTACAAGTGTAGATTATCTCCTAATATCTACATCCAATCCCAAATTGAGTAAGCCTAGGGCGACAGTGGCAAGGGAAGAAACCTTGGGAGGACCAAGACTCAAAAAGGGACCCAACCTCCTTGGGCGGCGTAGATAATAAATCTAAGAATCAGAATGGCTGTGGTGTTTAAATGATTTTCAAATGGAATTAAGGGATCTGAACTGTTGATACAAGGCAGCTTTTTTGTGGGTTTCACACCAAATTCTGATCCTACCATTTGAATGTCACACCAGAAATTTGAGACTCCTCACACCAGGCAACGTTTTTTTCCCCCCATTCTTCTGTTGTCCATTTTTGATGAGCCTGTGTGAAGTGCAGACTCAGTTGTTTGTTCTTAGCTGACAGGAATGGCACTCAGTGTGGGCTGCTTCTGCTGTGGCCCATCTGCTTCAGGGTTTGACATGTTGTGCATTCAGAGATGCTCTCCTGCATACCTCGGTTGTAACAAGTTATTTGGGTTGCTGTTGCTTTCTATCAGCTCAAAACATTGGTCATTCTTCTCTGCCCGCTGGCATCAACAAGGCATTTTCACCCAGAGAATTGCAGCTCACTGGATATTTTCTCTTTTTCAAACTGTTCTCGGTAAATTCTAACATATCAGCAGTTTCTGAAGGTCTCAGCCCAGCCCTGCTAGCACCAGCAGTCGTATCACATTCAAAGTCACTTAAATTACCAACCTTCCTCATTGGGATGCTCAGTTTGAATTTCAGTAGGTCAGCTTGACATGGTTAAATGCGTTGCAATGTGATTGGCTGATTAGATATTTTGCGTTGCCTAATAGTGTCCAGAGTGTGTTAGTACAGTGTATATAGTGAATCATTTTAGCTACAGCCCATAAGTCACAGGGTTAAGGAGTAAAAATACCCAATTTCACACCTGCTTTATTCAGTTTAGGGTTGTAGCGGGCCAGACCTTTCTGGCAGCACAGGATGCAAGGCAGGACCCCAATCCAGAACTGGGTGCCACTCCATGACATGGCTCATACGCACCCGGACTCATCCACACTGTTGCACTGTAGAGATGCCAGTCGACCTAATGCATGCCTTTGGAACATGGGAGGAAACTGTCCAGGTGCTTGTGCTGTTAGGATTGTGCGTTAAGCTGCAGTGATGATGATGTTCCAGCAGGGGTTGCAATGCCACACTGGAAATGAGCATCGCCTGATGGCTGGGGTTCAGTTTGACCTACTTAACTGCTTTCAGCAGGCCTCGCTCAATCACACGCGCAACGTCACTTAAGTACACATTAACTTCCACATGCATAAACACACACACATCAGTAGGTCCCCTGGCTCCGGGCTGGAGTGGCGCCATTATGGAGCTTTCGGTAGTAGAGCAGGGCTTCGGCTGCTGTTAGTTCCTCTTTGATCAGGCTAAGTGGCTGTGGCCATTTTTAGACACAGCTATTGGAATGGACTTTCTCTTTTTATTTTGTGCCGAGTGCCTGCTGGCACCACTTCAGCTTTATAAAAGGCGAATGAATGTCCAGTCTATCCCATTAAAAGACAGTCAACAGTGCTTAATGTAGATGCGAATGTATTTGATAAACGGATTTATGATCCAGGGCTTTAGATCTTGATCGCGCATAGATTACAGACCCTGACTTACACTCACCGATCTCTTTATTAGGTACACCTCCGTGTTTCTAGACTCATTGTCCATTTTTATCAGTTCCATGTACTATATGGATGCACTTCAGTCCATCGGTTTCTCTACATCCTTTGTTAGTTCTCTTTTACTCTGTTCTCTAATGGTCAGGACCCCCACAGATAAGGTAATATTTGGGGGGTGGATCATTCTCAGCACTGCAGTGACACTGATGTGGTGGTGTGTGTGGGTCAGACACAACAGTACTGCTGGAGTTTTTGATCACCTTATTGTCACTACTGGACTGAAAATAGTCCACCCAAATATATCCAGCCTCCAGCGTCCTGTAGGGAGCATCCTGTGATCAGTGATGAAGGATTAGAGGATGACTGACACAAGCTGTACAACAACAGATGAGCTGCTGGCCCTAATTTGATGATCCACCACCCAACTAGTACCTGTTCTGTGGGGGTCCTGAGCATTAGAGAATAGAGTAAAGGGGACTTTCAATGTACTGTATGTAGAGAAACAGATGGACTACATTCTGTAATGGAACAACTACAGTGTTTTCCTATTTGGTTAGTGCAGAGGTGGACTTGAGTCAAAGTACAGAAACTATACAGTGGGGCAAAAAAGGTATTCTTCTGCTTAAAAAGATGAGAGAGATCTGTAATTTTCATCATAGGTACACTTCAACTATGAGAGACAAAATGAAGAAAAGAAATCCAGGAAATCACACAGTAGGATTTTTAAACAATTTATTTGTAAATTATGGTGAAAAGTAAGTATTTGGTCAGTAACAACAGTTCAACTCAATACTTTGTAACATGACCTTTGTTGGCAATGACAGAGGTCAAACGTTTCCTGTAAGTCTTCACCAGGTTTGCACAAACTGTAGCTGGTATTTTGGCCCATTCCTCCATGCAGATCTCCTCTAGAGTAGTGATGTTTTGGGGCTGTTGCTGGGCAACACAGACTTTCAACTCCCTCCATAAATTTTCTATGGGGTTGAGGTCTGGAGACTGGCTAGGCCACTCCAGGACCTTGAAATGCTTTTTTACAGAGCCACTCCTTCGTTGCCCGAGCGGTGTGTTTGGGATCATTATCATGCTGGAAGACCCAGCCACGTTCCATCTTCAATGCTCTTACTGATGGAAGGAGGTTTTGGCTTAAAATCTCACGATACATGGCCCCGTTCATTCTTCCCTTAACACGGATCAGTCGTCCTGTCCCCTTTGCAGAATAACAGCCCCAAAGCATGAGGTTTCCACCCCCATGCTTTACAGTAGGTATGGTGCAACTCAGCATTCTTCTTCCTCCAAACACGATGAGTTGAGTTTTTACCAAAAAGTTCTATTTTGGTTTCATCTGACCACATGATATTCTCCCAATCCTCTTCTGGATCATCCATATGCTCTCTGGCAAACTTCACCTGGACATGTACTGGCTTAAGCAGGGGGACACGCCTAGCACTGCAGAAACTGAGTCCCTCTCTTGGCGTAGTGTGTTACTGATGATAGCCTTTGTTACTTTGGTCCCAGCTCTCTGCAGGTCATTCATTAGGTTCCTCCATGAAGTTCTGGGATTTTTTCTCACCGTTCTCATGATCATTTTGACCCCATGGGATGAGATCAGCAATGGACTTGTATGTCTTCTATTTTCTTACAATTGCTCCCACAGTTGATTTATTCACACCAACCTGCTTGCCTATTGTAGATTCACTCTTCCTAGCCTGGTGCAGGTCTACGATTTTCTTCCTGGTGTCCTTCAACAGCTCTTTGGTCTTGGCCATGGTTGAGTTTGGAGTCTTGACTGTTTGAGGCTGTGGACAGGTGTCTTTTATACAGATAACGAGGTCAACCTGGTGCCATTAATACAGGTAACGAGTGGAGGACAGAAGAGCTTCTTAAAGAAGAAGTTACAGGTCTGTGAGAGCCAAAAAGCTTGCTTGTTTGTGGGTGAACAAATACTTATTTACCACCAGGATTTACAATTAAATTCTTTAAAAATCCTACAATGTGATTTCCTGGATTTCCTGTTTCTCATTTTGTCTCTCATAGTTGAAGTGTACCTATGATGAAAATTACAGACCTCTCTCATCTTTCTAAGTAGGAGACTTGCACAATCAGTGGCTGACTAAATACTTTTTTGCACCACTGGAGGTCAAATATTATTTTGATACAAATGAAAGTTGTACCATCTGATTTTTTTTTCCCTCCAAGTTTAAGTACTTGCTATTAATAACACTCAAGTAGTTACCAGTACATTCCTAGGCCAGTGCGTTGTTGTAATATCGCCACAGCATTTACAGTACTTAATGCCTCTAATGAAGTGCTTGCTGACGTATCATGAACTTGATGTGACCCTGTTATACAGATTCTTAATAGGCTGTTTTTTGTCAGAGTCACCTTTGAAAAAAAACAGTCGCGGATTAGAAAGGAAAAAAATCATTTACTGACTTCCGAAGCTTCTTCAAAGTAACAAGTAACAGGGACCTTGATAGAAATGTAGTGAAGTGAAAAATACAATATATGTCTTTAAAATATTGTGAAGCTAAAGTCATTAGTTTGCAAAACATATAATACTCAAGTAGAAGTGGAACTGATAAAATGGACAGTGAGTGTAGGAACGAGGAGCTGTACATAAAAAAGTGATCAGTGAGTGTATATTGATGGTGTAAGCTTATGTGCGAGCTGGATTGACTGAACAAACCCGTCCTCGTTCCTTGTGTAAACCTTTGAGTGATGGCTTCCAGAACAAACACGCTACACACTTTCACTCGCCACTGATGCACACCAGGCATGGAAAATACCCTTTATGCATGACGAGGCTGTAAAGGGATAGCGCTCGACTGAGGATTGCTTTCGCCATGAAGAATTCCCTGCTCTGATATTTTGGGATTTGTGGTAGCAGTTGTGCAGATACAGCACATCAGCAGCGGCCTCAGACCTAACCAATCGGTTGGCCTTGGCTGCTTAAAGAATTTCTCCAGCGTTTGTCAGCCTAATTTCAGCACCAACCGTTTGTGCATTTGGCAGCGTGGAGGCGCGGTGGTTAGCGTTGTTGCCCCTCAGCTCCAGACACCCAGCCGCTGCCTGTGTGGAGCTTGTGCTCTTGCTGTGTCTGCTTTGGATTCATTCCATGTTCTGACATATAGCATTTAGGTCACCTGTGGAGGTGACCAAGACTTTTTGAGTCTTGGTCCTAGTAGGGTTGCTCCCCTATAATGTTGAGGGAGGTTTTCCTCACCACTGTCGCCCTAGGCTTGCTCAGTTAGGGCTTCAAGATAATTGTCAAGCTTCTTTGAGAGAAGGCTTCGTTGTAAAAAGCCTTATAGAAATCAATTTGACTTTGAGCTTGGCATTTGACGTCTTAGGTCAGCTGGTTCGCTGACTAGGCTTGGTTTCCACCTTGTGCCTTGAGCTTCCACTACTCTGAATTAGGTTAAGAGAGTATGGAAAGTGAGTGCATGTAAAGTTCAAAGCATACTGATAGCATAGCTGCAATTCTCTAGCTCAAAACAGCTGTAACGTACTGAGAGGCTCATTCCAGGGTTAGCACTGTCACCTCAGAGCTCCGAGATCCCTGGTGTGATCCTGGTTCAGGTATCCCAGGTGGGGATGTGTGGAGGTTGCATGTATTCTCACATCTCTTAGACATGTGTGTTAGGTGAATTGGTGTTTCTAAAATGAGTGTGTATGTGTCCTACGATGGTTTGACGCCTTGCCTGGGGTTGTTCCTGCCTTGTGCACTGTGTCGCCAGGTAGAACTTGCTTTCTCGCAACCCTGACTACGTTGAAGCAGATAAGAATGAATGAATGGCTTAATGCTAGTTTGTTGGGGCAATCAGTAAATGTTAGATAGTACTCACTATCCATTAGGGGTGCAACGATACAGAAATTTCATGATATGATACGTATTGCGATATATGTTTGATACAAAATGAAGAAATTCCCTTTTTAATGTAGAGATCAAGGAGGCCAATACAACTTCCTGCTCTTCAAGCTTGGAAAATGGCTAGCATTGCTGGTGTTCAAAAAAACCACCAAAGAGCTCTGCCATTGCTGATTTCTTGTTTGAAGGGCATGGTCCAGGCACCTTCATGTCCACACACTCTCCATATTCTCTCTAGTTTTGCACTATAGAGATACGTTATGAAAACTTATTTATTATACATGAGTTTCTATTTCCTCACATTAACAAAAACAAGCTTACTTGGTTCTGCTGCTGCCCATTGCTTAAAATCTCTGTGGTGAGATTATATGTTCTTTCCTTACCTATTACTCAATCTAATGTCGCATGCCTGAACTGTTGATCTAGAACTGCAGATGACTGCATCTACTGGTGTTGGTTGACAAAGGGCTCAGTAAAGTTATTTTTTTAAATGAAATCTTAATGAATTCGATTCGCAGCTTGTATCATATTGAAACCCCCCATATCCAAAAAATGAATATTACTGTCTATCATGACCCTACTATCAATACCTATCCAACAGCACAGGGCACAGTGTGGGAACCAACCTTCATCATAGGGCTATATGCAGAGAGAGAGACAGACAGACTGATTGTATTCACTGTCAGTTGCTGTTACGAGGCCAGGGGATGTCCCCTCTTTCCTGTCTAGCCCTATAAGACACAGCCAATTGTGCCTGAAGGTGATGCCCGACCTGGATAGAAGGCATCACTGGGAATCGAAGGCGATCTAGCATATTAGACCGCTGTGCCTCTCAAAAGTCCTGAAAATGGTTTTCTGGTGAAAGCATGCACACACTCACTTTGAAACACTTTAGAGACAACAGTTGACCAAGCGCATGTGGTAGGAAGCTGGAGTATTTCCAGCACTGTGAAATTTTTTGACAGTTTTAAAGTGAACTTTCATAGTGTGTTCATTCACTGTGGTGGCCTAGCGGTTAAGGTACTGGACTATGGACCAGAAGGTCCAGGGTTCAAATCCAACCTCTGCCAAGCTGCAATTGTGGGGTCCCTTGAGCAAGATCCTTAACCCACAATGGTTCGGATTGTAAGACTGTACCAATTGTAGGTCACTCTGGATAAGGGTGTCTGCTAAATGTGACTTGTAAAATATTTCATAGTTCTACTGTGAATTTCTGATGGTAATTTGGCCACTTCATGATTCTAGTGTGAAATTTCACATTATACCATACACATTATGACTACGAAAGCGTACTGTAAAACGTCATAGTAAATCTGCAGAACCTGGTTAACTTTGTGCACAGTTTTACTGTCAAATTCACTTTACTTTGACTGGGATGTTCACCAATTAACAGTTCATCTATATACTTGATGTTCATGGTTATACTTTAAGATCCTGTCCATCGAGGCCCTTTAACTGTGAACATACTAGTCCTATTGCCTTTGGATGCCCTAAAACAAACCCTAAAAGACCTGCAAAAGGAACTTAAAACTTCTTATAAAATTAGCACACTTGCATTATCACGAAGAGAAATTAAATTTATTGACTTCATTCTCATTCTTATCCGCTTAATCCTGGACAGGGTCATGGGAGAACCAGTGGCAAAGGCCACAAGGCAAGAACAACCCTAGACAGACACACACTAGGGGCACTTTAGAGACACCAGTTAGCCTAACACACATGTCTTTGGACTGTGGGAGGAAACTGGAGTAGCTGGAGTAAACCGGGCCCTGACACTCCATCCTGGATTGAACCCAGTACCATCTCGCTGTGAGGCAACAGTGCTGCTCACTGGGCCACCACGCGACTCAATTAGGTTTGTATCTTTGGCTTTTTACATCTTCTGGATCATTGTACTGCTGGAAGATCCACTGATGACCCATTTTCAGTTTCTTGGCAGAGGCAGACAGATTTTTATATTGGTGTTTAATGCATATGGTGCCATGTCCTCTAACAACGAAACAAGTCCCACACCATCAGAGACCCTCCACCATGCTTTATAATATTTATCAATTTCTTTATAGTGTAGTCTTCCTTCTTTTTATGCCAAACCCACCTCGAGTGTTTGCTGCCCAAAAGCTCAATTTCTGTTTCACTTGAATAAAGCACAAGGCTCCAGGTAAAGATCCAGTAGTGTTTAGCAACCAGATGCTTATGGTTGTGTTGGAGACAGATATGGCCTTTCCCAGTTTTGCCCTCTGACCTTTATCCAGGTCACATCAGAGGACTCTAACTCCCCCTCCTTTTCTCCTGTTTACTGAGGATGCCATGCCACCAAAACCGTTACCTGCTGAAGGACACTAGAAGATACAGTGACTCTGTGTACTGGACTATATAACACCAAGAGACTTACTCATATTCTCTATTTTATTATATTCATTAGTTTTTTAGTTCTATATAATTTGTATTATATTATATTTCCCATAATATTGTATTCTCTCTTTGATTTATTATAGTCTATATTTTAGTATAGTATGTATAAGGATTGACACCTTGTCTAGGGTCGTTCCTGCCATATGCCCTGTGCTGCTGGCTAGACACTGGCTTTCTGGGACCAAGAACAGGATTAAGCGAATAAGAAAATGAATTATTGTTTATATTTAATTTTATTATATTCTCTATTTGAAATTTTCTCTTTACCTTCAGTATGTATAGTATAGTATTAAACAATTATTATAAATGTATTATTTAGGTAATTTTGTTTAATTCTTATTTATGACATCTAGGCTGTCCAAAGAGTTTGGGCCCCTTTTTGAGTTTTGGTCTTTGAGTTAAGGTTACTTCCTTAGAATATACTTGGAGTTTATTCTTACCACTGTCATGATAGGCTTGCTCAGCTGGAACTGGATATTTGTAAAGCTGATTTTTATACCATGTTGTAAAAGGCACTGTTTAAATAAATCTGACATAGACTTTTTTCCTGGAAAGCCTTCCAAACAGTCTTGCGACATGGAGGCAGTGTCTGATGATGGTTAGAGATTTTTCTGATCCCAGGATCAAATTTTTTGTAACTCTCCAACAGTGATCATTGGGCATTGTGTACAAATGGAGGAAATTCAAGACCATTGTTACCCTCCCCAGGAGTGGTCGACCAACAAAGATCACTCCAAGAGCAAGGCGTGTAATAGTTGCTGAGGTCACAAAGGACCCCAGGGTAACCTCTAAGCAACTGAAGGCCTCTCTCACATTTTCTAATGTTAATGTTCATGAGTCTACCATCAGAAGAACACTGAACAACAATGGTGTGCATGGCAGGGTTGTAAGGAGAAGGCCACTGCTCTCCAAAAAGAACATTGCTGCTCGTCTGCAGTTTGCTACAGATCACGTGGACAAGCCAGAAGGCTATTGGAAGAATGTTTTGTGGGCGGATGAGACCAAAATAGAACTTTTTGGTTAAAAAAAAGCCTTATGTGTGGAGAAAGGAAAACACTGCATTCCAGCATAAGAACCTTATCCCATCTGCGAAACATGGTGGTGGTAGTATCATGGTTTGGGCCTGTTTTGCTGCATCTGGGCCAGGACGGCTTGCCATCATTGATGGAACAATGAATTCTGAATGATATCAGAGAATTCTAAAGGAAAATGTCAGGACATCTGTCCATGAACTGAATCTCAAGAGAAGGTGGATCATGCAGCAAGACAACAACCCTAAGCACACAAGTCGTTCTACCAAAGAATGGTTAAAGAAGAATGAAGTTAATGTTTTGGAATGGCCAAGTCAAAGTCCTGACCTTAATCCAGTCGAAATGTTGTGGAAGAACCTGAATTGAGCAGCTAATGTGAGGAAACCCACCAACATCTGAAGCTGTTCTGTATGGAGGAATGGGCTAAAATTCCTCCAAGCCGGTGTGCAGGACTGATCAACAGTTACAGGAAACGTTTAGCTGCAGTTATTGTTGCACAGGGGGGTCACACCAGATACTGAAAGCAAAGGTTCACATACTTTTGCCACTCACTAGTATGTAATATTGGATCATTTTCCTCAATAAATAAAAGACCAAGTATAATATTTTTGTCTCATTTGTTTAGCTGGGTTCTCTTGATCTACTTTTAGGGCTTGTGTGAAAATCTGGTCATATTTATGCAGAAATATAGAAAATTCAAAAGGGTTCACAAACTTTTTTCCCGCAAAATTTTTGTCATAGACATTCCTGGACTTATAAAGGTACACTTTTTTACACTAAACTTTTTTACACTCTGAACACCAAAAGACTAATTCCATTTAACTCTTTTTACTCATATTTACCAGGGGTGCCAATAATTGTGGAGGGGAGTCAAGTCAAGTCAGATTTATTTTAATAGAGCTTTTTACAATGAACCATTGTCTCAAAGCCGCTTTATAATTTTAGATGATCTTCTACTCTCTAGGGCCAATCCCAAACTGAGCAAGCCTAGGGCAACAGTGGCAAGTTAAATCTCCCTAAACATTATAGGGAAGGAACCTTGGGAGGACCAAGACTCAAAAAGGCATCCTTTTTGGGCAGCTTACATTTAGGCAAATGATAAATGTAAGAATGAAACTAATTTATCTAGTCAAATAAGTCTATAGTAATAGTTAAAAAATAATGTAAGAATATGTATATCAGCATTATTTAGTCCAATACACAGAGTCACTTTAGGATCTTAAGTCCTCGGTAGGAAAGTCCTTTGGTGGCACGTCGTCCCCAGCCAACTGGAGGAAGGAGACGTTTACTGCCCTCTGGCATGGCCCTGGCATGGCCCTGGCATGGTCGGGCTGAAGCTGATGACGGAAACAACTTGAGCACTCAAACCTAGCATGTTGAACCGCTTTACCACACTGATGGGTTTCTGTTCACTAATTCCTCATTGATAGCAATGTGAAAGCAATATGATGTTGCACTGATGTAAAACATCAACAAGACTCAGATTTTGTAATTCTAAAGTAACAGGAATGAAGAGGTTAGATACAGGGACAGGAAATGAGCTCATTGGGGTGATTCATAAGCGTATGTTTCACCCGTCTTTACGAATCACCTGGGGATCAGTCGCTGAGAAACTAAAAGCTACAGGTCCTCTGGATTTCATCAACAGGTGGCAATTCAAATGGCAATGAAAGACCAAACGGATCAGTATTAGTAATGGATACAATGAAAGCTATGAATGCATTATGTATCACAATGGCAAGGACATAGGCAGAATAGATAAAGATAAAATACTGTAGTTTTCCTCTAAGGTTGTGACATGATACAGACTGGAACATTCACTTTACAGACTTTCTCCATTTCAGCAAAAAAGCAGACTCGTTAAATTCACATTACCCAGTCTCCTCCTTGTATGAGTGGATCAGACACAGCAGTGCTGGTGGAGTTTTTAAACACCTCAGTGTCACTACTGGAGTGAAAATAGTCCACCAACCAAAAATGTCCAGCCACCAACATCCTGTAGGCAGCATCCTGTGAGCACTGATGAAGGATTAGAGGATGACTAACACAACCTGTGCAACAACAGATGAGCTACTGTCTCTGACTTTACATCTACAAGGTGGAACAATATGGCAGATGTGTCTAATAGAGTGCACATTGAGTGAACACAGTGTTTAAAAACTCCAGCAGCACTGCTGTGTCTGATCCAATCATACCAGCAAAACACACACTGACACACCACCACCACATCAGTGTCAGTGCAGTGCTGAGAATTATCCACCACCCAAATAGTACCTGATGTGTAGTGGTCCTGTGGTGGTCCTGATCATTAGAGAACAGATGAAAGGGAATGAACAAAATATGTAGAGAAACAGATGGACTACAGTCTGTAATTGTAGAACTACAAAGTGTGTCTATAGGGTAAGTGGAACTGATAAAATGGACAGTGAGTGTAGAAACAGGGACGTGTATCTAATAAAGTGATCGGTGAGTGTATATGCAGATAAACTATTAAATGTGTATTTTAGTCATATACAACTATAAATCGATGAACCTCGGATGCTTTTATATTGAAATATTTATATTGGAATCATCATATGTTGCCAAAAAGAGGGCTTATAAGTATTGAAAGTATTGAAGTCGTACAAAAAACACTCTTATTTTGAAATAAAGGTAAGACACGAGTGGACAGATGTAGAATTATAAGGTGTGCCACTAATAACCTTTCAGGTGTGGTGACTTCTCTTGCACCGACTGTGGTGGCCTAGCGGTTAAGGTACTGGACTATGGAGCAGAAGGTCCAGGGTTCAAATCCCACCTCTGCCAAGCTGCCACTGTTGGGTCCTTGAGCAAGGCCCTTAACCCACAATTGCTTGGATTGTAAGACTGTATCAATTGTAAATCGTCTGCTAAATGTAAATATGACGAGATGAATTGCCTCCTCCACTTTTTTTAGTTCGGTTTATTGTGACCCAGTAACAACCCATTAACTGTGTTATTCTGATTTCAACGTGATCTCAATGGCAAAGGTTGATATGAATGCAAAATGCGATATAAAATGCAAAATAATATTAATCATAATAGTACGAGCTAGGATATGGTGTACAGCAGAGGTCTCTCTCTCTCTCTCTCTCTCTCTCTCTCTCTCTCTCTCTCTCTCTCTCTCTCTCTCTCTCTCTCTCTCTCTCTCTCTCTCTCTCTCTATCTCTCTATCTCTCTCTCTCTCTCTCTCTCTGAGAGAAATTTCCGCTTCCTGCAGCTCAAACACTCCCGTGCGTTCGGCTCAAGCCTCCACAGAGCGGAGGGACAACAAACCGAAGCGCTGGCTCTACACCGGGTACAGGTTCTCCTTCTGCCTGCGTTATAGGACTCTTCTCTCCAGACCCTGGAGGAGCTTTAACAGCGGCCCAGCTTTCAGCGCCTCCTCGCTCGTTTTGCACCATGTCGGAGCGCGGAGGGCTGCCGAGGAGCGGAGGCGCGCCGTGTCCGTCTCCGCAGCCCTCCAAACCGGTGGCGATCAGCTCCAACCGGCCGGTGCACATGAACCTGTACGCGACTTGGGAGGTGGACCGGTCGTCTCCGAGCTGCGTGCCCAGGTAAGAAGCTGCTAATTGCGGCTATACGTAGCGGCCGAGCCGGGCTCCGGATGCACGTCCGTCCTGTACCAGTCCACACACACAGACACGTTTAGCTAGGCGGCTGGTGTCAGTGTTGTTGTTGTGGTTGTTGTGTGTGTGGACGCGGCTGTATATAAAGTATATCGATCAGAGCTGGAGGAGACGCAGACTGTTGTTTACCAAGCTTACGTTACTTCTGCAAAAACAAAGCAACCCACGAGCCCGTTCGTTACAGAAGCCACGCAGCCAGAATGTTTTAGTTTCAAAAATAAGCAAAGCACACAGAACACACAAGCAGCGACGGACAGCAAACGGGTCTGAATTAGCTAACGTTATACTGAATAAAACAAACACGCGGGACGTTCAGTCTTTTACCAGAGTGTAACCCAGTGTAGTTTGTGACAACGGACGAGGCAGCCAGTTTTCAGTTAGCTAACATTACACTGTTCACGTACTACACCAACACAAACGGGGTACGAACAAACGAGCTGATTAACATTTTAGCACAATGTCATGTAGCCACACTGTTTTCACAGTCTAAACAAGAGGCAAACGCAGCACGCAGGTAACTGACAAAAACACCTGCAGTGCTTAGCTAACATACACTATTCATATACTAGACCAAAAGAATTGGGACATGTTAATTCCATTTTTACAACAAAGTGACACATGGCAGCTTATAAGGTACAACCTACAGGGATACATCGGTTCTCCAGAAGGTTTGTCAAGAACCGAGCAAATTTTTCCCATAAGGAGTAATGTGAATTGAATTAATCCTTCCCAGACCCCAGAAAATCCACACTATATAAGGCATTGTATGCATTAATGGAGTTGTATTGTTCAGGTACTCCCTGATTTATGAGGGGATATGTTCAGACAAATCCATCATAAGTTAAAGAATCATGAACTGGGGCGTTTAACGAGTGTTTGGTAGAGCGGTCCATACCATGATAAGTAAGCTAATGTTTAAAATGCTTACATTAATTTACAGTTGGCTAAATCTGTTGTAATTTAGTAAGCAATGGATTGAAAGTGAAAAGTAGCAAAACACGTACTGCATAGCTGCTAAGCTAACTGCAGTCTGTGTTCTGGAGCATTCAGTTCCTGTTTCCCTTTCGGTTGGCTCTTACAAACCAACCTTTTTATGACCCATGGAGACTTATTTGCTGTAAGAATAATACAGAAAAACCCGATAGATTTTCTCTGAGGGCTGTTGTGAACCTGAATCACTGTGTCCTGAATCGTTACTTGTGAATCGAGTTCCGACTGAAACGAGTAGCACAGCTCAACTCATACAAGTTTAAGCAACTGCGCCGAGTACCAAGCAAACGACGAGAACATTTGTCTAGTCAAACTGGGTCGAGAACCAAATTGGACGAGATTTGAGATGGTTGAGAACTGAGGTACCACTGTAACTGGTTTGTCATTGAAACAAATTGCAAACACAACATAAGGATAACAGACAGCAAGCTCTGAATTAGCTATCGGTACTGTGCTTGGTAATTGATTAGGCTTACATTGCCTTGCTTAAAAACCATCTGAAACCAGCTTAAGTTGGGTTACTGGTTTAGGTTTTTATGACTGGTCTGGCTAGTTTTATTTGGTTGGCCAGCTGGTTTCCCAACATGGTCTGTTTGTCATTAGACCAACACAAACGAGACATGGCTACTAAATCTGATCTAGCTGTCCCAGTAAGACCATTTGAGTTGACTAGCTAAACCATTACCAGACCAGCACTAGCCAGTATAAACCGGCTTGGATCAATATGGAACATGGAACTCGTATGGTCTTGCTAACTGATCAGCCTAACGATATAAAAACACAACTTCTGTTCTTTTTTTTAACAGCGTGGTGGACATATGATATATTAAGCATTGTGTGTAGGTCTGTTGTAGGTGAGATGTAAAGGTTGAAGTGCAAACTCAGCATGATGTGTGTTTTCCTACTTCTGCATTTCAGAAAGGACACAAAGGCTGCAGAAGTCAGTAACACAATATACTACTCGGTGGTAGGAGCAGACAGAGTCATGGCCTGTAACCTTTCCGAATTAACTGTGACTGTTGTTGTAATACAGTAGGGGTTAGTTTGATACGCTATGTGCTGCAGGTGGCTATAGACTCACAGTCTGACAATCTGCAAGTGACAGTCCGGTCATGTAGTAACATTGTACAGTGGTTTCTCGTTGTTTGCTCGGTACTTGACACACTTGCTTAAACTTGTATGAGTCGAGCCGTTCGACTCAATTCAGCATTCACGATCCAGTACACAGTGATTCAGATTCACAATAGCTCTGTTCAGTGAAGATCTCCGCTGTGTTTATTGTGTTTTTCTTTATTTTTAAATGTACAGTACTGTATACTTGGTGCGAATAAGTCTTCATGGGTTCTAAAAGTTAGTTATAGAAGCCAACCGAAAGGAAAACAGGCTGCATTTAGCTTGGCAGCTATGCTGGCGCCCTGAGTTTACTAATAGAGTAAGTGTTTTGCTTTTACTTTCACTTTCAGTCCATTACTCACTAAATTATGTGAGATTTTTCAACACTATTATAAAATAAACTTTGTGTTCATGGTTTTGGCCACCTGTAGGTTAATGTAAGTGTTTTAAACAATAACTTACTTATCATTACTTCACTTTACTTCCACTATAATACAGTAAAAGGGACTGTGGTGGCCTAGTGGTTTAGGTGCAGGACTATGGACCAGAAGGTCCAGGGTTCAAATCCCACCTCAGCCAAGCTGCCACTGTTGGGTCCTTAAGCAAGGCCCTTAACCCACAATTGCTTTGATTGTAAGACCGTATGAATTGTAAGTCGCTCTGGATAAGGGCGTCTGCTAAATGCTGTAAATGTAATGTACAGATTGCTCTACCAAACACTAAACTCCTCAGTTCTTTTAACTTAGAATGAATTTTTCAGAACATAACCCCCATCGTAAATCAGGGAGCACCTGTACAATACAACTCCATTAATGTATATAATGCCTTATACATTGTGGGTTTTCTGGGGATCTAAAACGGATTAATTCAATTTCCATTACTGCTTATGGGAAAATTTGCTCCGTACTCTTTCTGTTCTACAGAAGCCTTCTGGAATGAATTAGCTGCCGGAACCCAAGTACCACTGTATATGTGACCTGTTTTTCCTCCGCCCACACGTCCTTTGTATGCAAACGCAAGGCTCAGACCTGACACAGAAGGACCTGCATTGTTCCTATAAAAAGTCCAGCTTGAAATAAAACGAGCACAGTAAGCATCAGCATCCAGCAGTTACACTAATGTGCTTTACAGTTCTTCAATTAGCTTCTACCTTTAGGCTAGTGCACCCCTTGTCTGTGAGTCAGACCTGCGCGAGAAGAATAGCCATCATCGCTAGTCCTGTTAAAGCTATCGTTGTTTGGTATTTATGGAGCGGCAGGAGCTCACGGAAATGCATTATGCCACATTAATTGTCTCCTGCTTTAATCCTGCTACGGTTTCAGTGATGGCTGTGAATAATTGATTTAGTGTTTTGTTTTTCTTCCTGACTGAGAGACAGCAGACCCAGAGAGCCCTTGATCGGATTAAACAAAATTAATATGGCTTAATGAGAGACACACAACACCCATGTGTGTGTGGACATGTATGCAGACAGCTAGCAAAACGACCGTGCAGAATACTGTGCAAAAAAAACCAAAACGGATGTGACCGCATACCGGTGCAACGGCATACCTGTACTGAGATAAGGAAATCAGAACGGGCCATTAACTTTCATCTACACTGTAACCTAACCTGCAGTTTGCACCATTCAAATGCATTGGTCATTAAACTGGAAATACGGAATAAATCAGAAACAATTCAGTATCTCAGGCCAGTATTGTCCTAGTCATGGTTATAGGGGTGTGCAATTTTGGAAAAAAAAAAGTTTTGTGGGAGTTTGTCGATAACCATAATTGGATGAAACTTTGGCAGTGCATATCTTGGGTCTAACGTAGGGCTGGGCAATTAATCGAAAATTAAGAGAAACCGACATTCAGAACCATTAACCAGTGGAAACTTGCCCATGTCATTTATTTTGATTTAGGCTTTAAAAAGATTGGTTAATACTGTTTTTAAAAAATGATTGTACTACGTTTCCCACTGTGTGTCTACAAACGCTACTCAATAGGAAAAAGATTCAAGAAGATGGAAAGAAATAACCGATGCCACATCCTACTAAATCACAAAGGATTTCAATTGGTGAAATATTCAATAACTACTGGACAGATGGACTGTTTATGGTTTCCTTCAGTTATTTTAAAGTCACAATGACATGCACTCTTTCATTAGAAAAATATCCCAGGTTTAACTGTGCTACAAAGGGAAATGCATGCCAGCTATTGATAGGAATTGGCTATAAACAACATTCTGCAGTGGACCACCCAAAATGGTTTCACACTCTCCAAATCCAAAACAACTTGGAACCACTTTTCCCAACTGCGATCCCTCCACCCAGAACCAACCCTATATATTGATGGGGAAACGATCAAGACAGAAACGGAGACCAAATTCCTAGGTTTAACCCTAGATAAAAAGCTGTCCTTTAAACACAACGTCCAACATCTCGGGAATAAATTCCATAAACTCTTGAACATAATAAAGGTACTAGCAAATAACAGACAGGGAGCAAACTTCCATCTACTGAAACACCTATATAGAGCACTTGTGCAACCCCGGCTGGATTATGGCAGTGTTATTTATGTAACAGCACGGACTTCATTCCTACAAGCACTAAAGACGATACATCACAAAGGACGAAGACTGGCTCTAGGAGCTTACAGAACTTCACCTGTGGGCAGCCTTTACGCAGAAGCAAATGAACCACCACTCCATCAACAAGGACAAAAACTGGCTCTGAGTTACATAATCAAACTCTACAGGCAAAAGTCAAATCCAGTTCATCAAACTGTTTTTGAGAACCAATTTCACCATCAGTATGACTCGAAACCAAAGCAAATCCGTCCCCTCGGACTCCACATCAAACCAGGCCTTGTAGCAGTAGATAACCACATGGACTCTCTAGCCCAGACCTCCAGGATGATATCCACATGGGACAATAAAACACCAGAAACCATCCTCAGACTTGCTGAAAATCACAAACAAAATACTCACCCAACCGAATACCACAGACTATTCCTAGAAATCAGAGAATGCTATCCACATCTTATTGCAATCTACACAGACGGATCTAAAACCAAAACAAGGGTCACAGCAGCAGTCTTATCCACAAACTACCAACACGGCATATGTTTACCGAACCACACTTCCAAGCAAACAGCCGCCAAAAATACCTCATCTGTACCTCACCTATTATGCCTTGATACAGACCACCCAACTGTCTCTGAAATACTGATAAAGGATAGGAAGTTACGAGAACAGAAATAGAACATGTTTTTTTTTCTGTTGGATCCCAAGTCGCATCGGAATCACAGGCAACGAAAAGGCAGATCTGCTCGCCAGGACAAGATCATCACCAACCCCCAGTATTTGAAGGAATCGCTACATTCATTAAAAAGAAATGGCAAATTGAGTGGGATAGTAAACCTACATGAAATCAAACCAATCATAGGAAAGTCCTACAATAGGACAGACATTCGGATAAACCAGACTGTCCTTACAAGATGCTGCATAGGACACACAAACCCCTCCTCTCAGGTGAAAACCCCCCAATTGCTGACAGCTACGTTAAATAAAACCAATCCAGGTTTAAAAGTTGAGATTATTGACAGTACAAATCTTGTCAGTGAACTATGAGGGCAAAAACAGCAACAAAGAAAACCCCAAAACAAAATAATTAATCGTGGTCGAGGTCAAGTGTTCAATTAATCGCGATATTGATTTGAGGTCGTATCGCTCAGCCCTAGTCTACAGTATTCAATCATCTCTCTCAGCCACTTGAATTGGCACCGTGTCTTTCACGATGTAGTTGGTGGCAGCATTTGTTTGTCTACCCATCTGTTGCTTTTCTTGCTGTAAGCCACTTTTTTGCAGAATAATTCCACTATTGTTTGCTGAGTGTGTTTTTGTGCTGGTACCTTGGCTGGTTAAAACCTATCGTGGACAGCTGCCTCCCGAAGTTTGTCATAATCTGTGTGGTGGTTAGTTCGCCAATGGTGAATAAGTTAGTCATCAAGCTGTCGTTAAGGCAACTGATTTCCAGCATAGTTTGTAGATTGCTGTCTTTTGAGGAATGTCCAGCTTTTGAAAGCCGAAACACCTCTACTTGAAGGGAACGATGTAGACTGTGAGGCTGATGAGTCCCTATGATTTATTATAATCTAGACTTTATGTTCTTGATTGTTTTAATTGTTCTGTTCTGCTTCTGTGTGTTTAAGCTGTCATTTATTGCTTTTAATCAAGTTTATGTCTTACATAGAACATCTAGACTGTCCATGGAGGTTTTGTCCTTTTTTGCGTCTTGTTTTCCAAAGCAGGCTTCTTTGCCACTGTCGCTGTAGGCCTAGATATTTGACTAGACTGCACTAAGTAGGCCTACTGTGGGCAGTATTGCAGAACAGTGGGACCCCAGAATAGTGCGCTATATAGTGAATAGGAAGCAGTTTCGAACACAGCATGCACAGCATCATCTGAACAGTCTTGCAGTCTGTTTTTCTTTGCAGAACGCTTCTAGTTCTGAAATCTCCTTAAATGCACAGTATGTTTGAGATCTGACTGAAGATATTAAATAGTATATAGATCTGGGCCTGGTAAAGGCTGTTCGAACATCATCTTCAGTTTCTCAAAGTAGTTCAAGGTTAATTTTAAGGTTTGTTTTCAAATCATTAGGTGTGGCTGAATTTGATCCCTATTCCTTATATAGTGCAGTATTTGAGGAGCTGTCTGAATTCTCAGTGGACAGTCAGGTTTTCTGGATAGTGCCTTATATTATCACCCTTAATGCCTATGTGTGCTATTTCTTTTTTTCTGCTTTGAATTTATTGGAGTTTGCAGAAATTATGGCTATGAATGTGAAAGTTATGCATAGGGCTGGGCGATATTGTGATAATATTTTTCATATCAGGATATATATCATGATCTAAATTAAATCACTCTATAAAGGTTCCTTAAGTGAGAGATGTGAGGATACCATAAAGTTAATTTGAACCACCGCTCCATCTACAAGGACAACTGGCTCTGTAATACATAATCAAACTCTACAGATAAAAGGCAAATCCAGCTCTTCAAATTGTGTTTGAGAACCGATTTCACCATAAATATGACTCCAAATCAAAGCAAATCCGTCCCCTCGGACTCCACATCAAACCAGGCCTGGTAGTAGTAGATATCCACATGGACTATCTAGCTCAGACCTCCAGGACGATACCCACATGGGACTATAAAACACCAGAAACCATCCTCAGACTTGCTGAAAATCATAAACAAAATACTCACACAACTGAATATCTGTAATAGTACTATATAATGTGAAGAGACCATAAGGTTAATTTTGGTTTAAATATTGTTCATTTTCTGTCAGAACTAACCATGACAAATGTACTGTAGAACATTTATACAACTGTATTTCAAGTAAATGGGTATATATATAATAAACTTATGTCTTCATTCTGCCCAGTCAAAAGCTTCAAGTGTTACAGGAGAACACAATCCAAATGAACTAAATTATTTGGTCAATTCCACAGAAATAAAATAACACTTGTGATATCACTGTCTTCTTTTTTGTAATAAGGCATGAAAGTGGATACTGTAGTCTGTTGACACTGGTTGTTTTAGGTGGACCACCAGCACTTGCTTGGGTCTGGGATTGTGCGTCGTCTAAATCAACCTTCTTCTGTCATGGCACATTTTTTAAAAGAAGATAGAACCTCACGGCACACCACGAACACTAACCACTTAAAACCTCATGTTAGGCATGTTCAGCGCTCCCTAAACATCTTTTTCCAAGTGTGAAGCAATGACACCTGTCAACAAGTTGGCAAAAATCAGAGCTAAAAAAAAAATCGCTGCGTCATGTGACACCATGCCTATTGGCAAGTATCTTAATGTCTTAATGGGACTGTGGTGGCCTAGCAGTTAAGGTACTGGACTCTGGACCAGAAGGTCCAGGGTTCAAATCCCACGTCTGCCAAGCTGCCACTGTTGGGTCCTTGAGCCATTAACCCACAACTGCTTGGATTGTAAGATTGTACCAATTGTAAGTCGCTCTGGATAAGGGCGTCTGCTAAATGCTGTAAATGTAATGTAAATGCAAGGATATCATTGGGATTTTTAAACCCTGGGTCCTGGGTTCAGTCCCAGAGTGAAGTGAGCTGGTCCTTTCTGTGTTATGAATGTTCTCCCCGTGTCTGAGTGGGTTTACTCCGGGTGCTCCAGTTTCCTCCCACAGTCCAAAGACGTGCCTTAGGTTAACTTCTTACGCTACATTGACCCAACTCGAGCGTATATACACACGACTAGTCTAGGTGTAACCTTGTGTGTGTTGCTGAAATGGCCATTGATGCTGATAGTGACGTTAAATAAACCAGATAAACAAACTAACTTAAACACTGTCGTCCTTTTGTTTGTGCAACCACCGGTGATGCTTCTCCAGTCCTTTCTGTCCTAATTCCCTTTCTAGTGCCCTATGTGGCGTTCTATATAGGACAGTCTAATTAGTGAACAGGTCATGAATGAGTAAGTGAACGAGTTTGGACAAAGCTGTTGTCTTGTTTTAATATCCACCATCTATTCATGTTCTATGCTGTATGACTGGATGATTTAAGCATATATTCGTAGTCGAATTCATTCTGTCCTCTGTTCACACAATAGCTCCAGTCTAACAAACCCAAAAGTGTAATAGAACAACCTCTGTTCTATTGCTAAGGTGTTCTTTCCTTGATATTTTTCATCCCTATTTCCGAACATGTCTGTTGATTGTAGCCAACCTGTTACAAATTTGATTTGAAATGCCTCTGGCTCGTGTTGCTCGTCTTCTTCTGATGACTTATGCATGCAGGTCATATTTGTATAAGCAATACTGTAGACAGACAGTGAACCGCTACAGTGCCACCTTAATTTACTGCAAGTCCCTGGCAGTGGTGCGGGGGTTTGTTTTGCATGTCTCTGTGAGTGCTTCTGTCAGAGAGGGACCTTGGTCTTGCCTTGAACCGTCTCCTTGACTTCCATTTCTAAATGATGTTCCGACAGAGGAAATTGTATAGATGCTTTGTGAAAGGCAGTTGTATTTTTAGATCCTCATTCAGATGCTCAGACTAGCCCATGGTTGTGAGCGCCTTGAAGGGAACCGAATTTATTAATTCCGGATTTGTTTACACCACAGTTGGAGTCAGTTTAGTTGTGAGTATTCCTAATGTCTGATGAATATACATTTTTAGTTTTAACATGCTTGTTTCCGGAAATGAACAAAAACAACTCATTTAAAATCCTTGCAGAGCTTGCCGTTTCTAGGGCTGTCCAAATATTTTATCCCTGAACATTTGTAATACACATAGCTATGGACAGTATCCAAAATACTCTTCTAGTCACTGTTCCCAGCATTCTGCACTTCAAAAATAGCACTAGTTTAACTTCTGTCTGGTCAATGTTTGTCTGAGGTCTATAGGAAATACAATTCTGTCTATTTAACTCTGGATGTTATGGCCGTACACAGCTGGTCACCTAAACATCCAGTCAATGCTGCAGATCCTTGAGCAGAGACTGGACTTGGAGTTAAAGAGCATAAATCTGTTGTTCATTCAAAACATCACTAATTTTCTGGTCGTTGCTCGTTGGCTCACGTTTGGACTAGAGACTGTTCTAACTCTGTTGATGTGTTTAGAGACTTTTTGTACAAGTTACTCATGTTTGTGTGGATGACCTTCCACTACTTATTTGTCACAAGCTGTAAATGGTGTTCGTAAGTATATGTGCCTGTCCTATTGTATGTAGTACTCCTTTGTTTGTTCCCCCATGACCTGCATATTCTCTCTAACCTATAACTTCATAAACTGGTTCGCATTTACTCATTGAGTCTTTGTTTCGCCTGGCTGATCTTCTCAATTTCGCCTGGCTGATCTTCTCAAGATCTTCTCGTTCTCAATACTGTCTATCGATGCATTTTTGGCTTCCGTTAAACAAAAGTATCCGGTCCATCCTCTTGAGTGTTTCGGTTTGTCGTCTGGTCAACACCCCACTTCACAGAGCGTAATGCTGATGGTAAATGGCACATACCTGTATTAGCGTAGATTAGCATATAAAAAGCTGCCATTTTATTAAACATGACATCTGGGTAGCCCTCCGTCAGGGAAGTGAAGTGTTGTGATGCAGCAACATTGAATGTTATTGAATTATCAGAAAGTGAGTGAAAGTGTTCTGGTGAAACTTGTACTGTCCACCTTTTTGCAATCAAATAGGAGCAAACATTAGTCACGATTAACGTGTATAAATATTGGAATCATCTGACAGCCCTTCACTTAAAACCAATGAACCCATTTTTTTGTTCAAGATTGTTCCCACCTCTGACCGGGAGTCCAAGAGAGCATTTGCTTGGCTCTGCTTTAGAAAGCTTGCACTCACTGAGTCACACGAGCTTGTACACTCACCAAGCACTTTATTAGCACTGATAATGTTTAGGGCCTCTGTTTGCTCTAACACACCTCTCAGTTCTTGGTGTTCTGGATCCTACAAGAGTCCACCAAAAACCCTCCTTTGAAATTCTGCTCCATGTTGACATGATTGCGTCATGCAGTTCCTATAGAGCTTTAGGTGCTCTTTCATATTGTGAATCTCCTGCTGTTCTACAATCCAAAGCTCTGCTATTGGGTTCAGATTTTCCGAGTGGGAACACTGGAGGTCACTGAATTCATTGTCATGTTCATGGAACCGGTTTGAGATGACTTTTGCTTGTGACATGGCGCATTATCATGCTGGAAATAGCCATTAGGAGATGAGTAAAAAGGCTGTGTCATTCCAGGGCTCTAGAGTGTGAGCGTTTCACTCTTTCTTTTTAAAGAAATGTGAATGGAATATTTATTTAGCAGCGCTTGAGTGAGACGAGAGTTTGACCCGAGTGCACCACTGCTTTTACCGAGTATTCATCGGGTCTGTCTCGATACCTAGTGAGTGCCCTTTATGTCTGCTTCCTATGTTGGGCGTTCTCATGTGGAGATTTCTAACTGACAGTGGAACCCTGTTACTGGTTAATGAGTTAGCGACTGCGTCACCGTGTGTTTGGCAACGTGGGTATTCAAGCATACATTCTAGCGTTTGCAGTTTTATCGAAATTTTAATCTTTCCTTAAGGTTTTTTTTCTCTGAGGAATGTCTCAGCATGCAAACTTCTGAGGAGATATGAGAAGAGGAACAGACCAATTGTAGACAGAAGCTAATATGAGGACTAATGTGAGGGAAAATGTAAGCCCTTCTGTATGAGATGTGATTTAACTGGATTGAAATTAATTGATTAAAACTAGTAAAAGGCAAAGTATTAATATGTGATATTTATTGTTAGAAAGCTTACAGTAGGTCCCTGGATTGAAGCGGCGATGATTGATTGATTGGTATTAACAGGTCCAAAGGGACCCAAGAAGACATGCTGGACTGTTAACACAAGACAGATTGGGTCCATCAATTCATGCTGTTGCTGTCAATCTCTGAGCCTACTGAGTGTGTGGTATGAGATTCATCAGACCAGGTTATGTTTTTTCTAGTCTTTCAACTGTACAGGTTTGTTGGGTCTCTGCCCAGTGAAGCCTCACTTCTGTTCTGTTCTTGTCTCAAGTAGGATGAGCGATATGGTAAAAATATTATATCACAATATTTAAAAACATGTTCACTAGGGATGGGGTACAGTGGTGCTTGAAAGTTTGTGAACCCTTTAGAATTTTCTATATTTCTCCATAAATTTGACCCAAAACATCATCAGATTTTCACACAAGTCCTAAAAGTAGATCAAGAGAACCCAGTTAAACAAATGAGACAAAAATATTATACTTGGTCATTTATTTATTGAGGAAAATGATCCAATATTACATATCAGTGAGTGGCAAAAGTATGTGAACCTTTGCTTTCAGTATCTGGTGTGACCCCCCTGTGCAACAATAACTGCAACTAAACGTTTCCTGTAGCTGTTGATCAGTCCTGCACACCGGCTTGGAGGAATTTTAGCCCATTCCTCCGTACAGAACAGCTTCAGCTCTGGGATGTTGGTGGGTTTCCTCACATTAACTGCTCACTTTAGGTCCTTCCACCACATTTCGATTGGATTAAGGTCAAGACTTTGACTTGACCATTCCAAAACATTAACTTCATTCTTCTTTAACCATTCTTTGGTAGAACGGCTTGTGTGCTTAGGGTCGTTGTCTTGCTGCATGACCCACCTTCTCTTGAGATTCAGTTCATGGACAGATGTCCTGACATTTTCCTTTAGAATTCTCTGATGTCATTCAGAATTCATTGTTCCATCAACGATGGCAAGCCGTCCTGTCCCAGATGCAGCAAAACAGGCCCAAACCATGATACTACCACCACCATGTTTCACAGATGGGATAAGGTTCTTATGCTGGAAATGCAGTGTTTTCTTTCTCAAACATAACGCTTTTCTTTTAAAATCAAAAAGTTCAATTTTGGTCTCATCCGTCCACAAAACATTTCCTTCCAATAGCCTTCTGGTTTGTCCACGTGATTTTTTTTAGCAAACTGCAGACGAGTAGCAATGTTCTTTTTGGAGAGCAGTGGCTTTCTCCTTGCAACCCTGCCATGCACACCATTGTTGTTCAGTGTTCTTCTGATGGTGGACTCATGAACATTAACATTAGCCAATGTGAGAGAGGCCTTCAGTTGCTTAGAAGTTACCCTGGGGTCCTTTGTGACCTCGCCAACTATTACTATACTATTGCTCTTGGAGTGATCTTTGTTGGTCGACCACTCCTGGGGAGGGTAACAGTGGTCTTGAATTTCCTCCATTTGTACACAATCTGGCTGACTGTGGATTGGTGGAGTCCAAACTCTTTAGAGATGGTTTTGTAACCTTTCCCAGCCTGATCAACAACTCTTTTTCTGAGGTCCTCAGATAGATAGATCCCTGTTCTTTAAATAAAACATGGTGCCCACTCACACCTGATTGTCATCCCATTGATTGAAAACACCTGACTCTAATTTCACCTTCAAATTAACTGCGAGTCCTAGAGGTTCACATACTTTTGCCACTCACTAATATGTAATATTGGAGGATTTTCCTCAATAAATAAATGACCAAGTATAATATTTTTGTCTCATTTGTTTAACTGGGTTCTCTTGATCTACTTTTAGGACTTGTGCGAAAATCTGATGATGTTTTAGGTCAGATTTATGGAGAAATATAGAAAATTCTAAAGGCTTCACAAACTTTCAAGCACCACTGTATATGACGATATTTTATCGTGGTAGACGATATGCATTTCTGAGCAGATCAAGGATATCATCAGTGCTTAAACTGACCAATATGCTTTGTTATAAGGAGTGTAATTAGTTCTGTTTAATTGGATGAAGTGCTGCACATTTTGATCACTTTACTAAGTATGGGATAATATTTGAATAGCAGTATCTGTTAATACTGGTGCATGTTGTCTGCAATCACGTGTATCGAGGTAAATATCGTGTGTCATGGAAATGTCTGTAATTATCGTGATATTTTTACCATATTGCATAATTTCACGATGCACAATATTAATCATGAAATGCATCAGCAGCGACAGATTTATAAAAGCTACTAGTCAAATATTATCTATACTAAAATAGTCAAATACTTGACGTAACATCTGTACTAAGAATTGATTTATATTCAAAATGTGCTGCACTTCATCCAACTGAACAGGACTAATTACACTATAATGAAACATGCAGTTGGTCAGTGTTCTTTAAACACAATATCCTCGATCTGCTCATAGTGTTTCTGTGATAGATGATGTGCTTTTTTTATTGATGCGTTAAAATATCGTGATGTTGCATGTGGTCTTCTGGTGTTGTAGCTCATCCGCCTTAAGGTTTGACACCTTGTGCATGTTGAGATGATTTTCTCCTGGTTGGTTGTGGTTATGTGGTAATGTGAATTGCTTTTCTGTTTGTTCAAATCAGCCCCTCATTGAAGGTCATTTCCAGCAGCTGGCTTTTACCTCCAGGGCTGCCTGTGTGAAATAGTCATTTCTGAAGTAGCTGTAGTGATGATATTGCACGCCATTACTGTCATGAAGTGAAATCGTTGGCCTTCGATGTGATCTGCACAAACAAATATAAATGACTGATTGCTGAAGACAATGTGGGTGTGATTGGGTTCTATATTGTCCCCGGCAGAGCAGTTGTTCTTTGGGTCGTGTCTGCTGGAGGAATGGTATTATCTGCAAGTGAAGAGGAGACCAGCTGTGGTGATGCGCTCACCTTAAAATGCAGCGTTGCTACACCACACTCCGGCGGTTCCTTTGTATCATTATCGTCTGTCCTCCACCACAGTCGGTACCGACCGGCTCACAGTGCATGTGCTGAGAGTTTGTGTCTGCGTCACAAGTCACGCTCCATTCCCTCTCCATTTGATTAGAGTGGAAACGGATAGGAGGCGAGAGCGTGAGAGCGCTCCAGCTCCGATTAGAAGTGTGCATGAGATTTGTAGAACGGTGGGAGGTGGCGAGGAGAGACTGAATTGACCAGCGTGTTGAGGTGGAGAGCTTTAAGAAGCCCAGCTTGCTGCTGACAGCTGGCACGTTTGTGCTGGTGCAGCTCTGATTCCTGCTGGGGCTTTTGCAATACAAATGCAACAACAATCAATAATTGTTGCTCAAGATCAGGTTAAGAGGCAGATTTTACAGGAAGTGGCTTACCATGCACGAAAGCAGCAACATGCTGCTCGAGACTGATCTGCGACAAGTAATAAGTGACGAAAGGCGAGGCGACATATTCCCATAGCTATCACCATAAAATGTAATGGGTACTTCTGAAGGATGCACATAACGAAGGTGTCTATAGCTTTCCCTGACTTGGTGTATACTACAATAAATGTAAATGCATTTAAAGTGTGAGTCTTACTGCACTCAATGGTACGTCACCTCGTTTCTACACTTATTGACTTACTGATTATCCATTTTTATCAGCTCCCCTTGTCCACCATGCAGAAGGACTTTGTAGTTCTACAATTACAGACTGTAGCCCATATGTTTTTCTACATACTTTTAGTCCCCTTTACGCTGTTCTTTAATGGTTAGGACCCCCTTAGCACAGACCAGGTTCTATTTGGGTGGTGGATCATTCTCAGCACTTCAGTCACACTATTGTGGTGGTGGTGGTGGTTAGTTGGTGTGTGTTTCGCTGTTCCAATTAGATCAGCACAGGGTCAAAAAAGTATTTAGTCAGCCACTGACTGTGCAAGTTCTCCTACTTAGAAAGATGAGAGAGGTCTGTAATTTTCATCATAGGTAAACTTCAACTATGAGAGACAAAATGAGAAAAAAAAATGCAGGAAATCACATTGTAGGATTTTTAAAGAATTTAATTGTAAATCATAGTGGAAAATAAGCATGTTGACATACTCCAGCAGCACTGCTGTGTCTGGTTTACTCGTACCATTTCAACACCAGGTCAGTGCAGTGCTGAGAATGATTGACCACTCAAATAGCACCTAGAACCCACAGTATTGTCACAGATTCCATTGTACACCACTTTTTCTACTGCAGCAACCTCGGTGGGTATCATGATGGCTTGGTGGGTCGCACCGCCCCTCACATCAAGAAAGGTCCTGGGTTCAGCCCCAGGGTGGACCAGTCTGGGTCCTTTCTTTGTGGAGTCTATATGTCCTCCCTGTGTCTGGGTGGGTTTACTTTGGGTACTCTGCTTTCATCCCATGCGTATTATTGCCTATGTGTATATGTATATGTATATATGAGGTAATCTTGTGTATAGACGTAACCTTGTGTGTGTCACTGAAATGGCCACCGATGCTGATAGCGACGTTAAATAAACCAACCAAACAAGAACCTTGTTTGGGAGTCACCAGTCATACAAGTAAACACGTTCCTCTTTTCCCCAAATTAAAGTTCAGGCAAGTTTACATAATGGTTTTCAAAATATGACCTACATCCACAAACATCTCAGTGTTAACAGAATTTTTCACATGAAGTCTCTGTGAACGAAGCCTCAGTTATGTCGGGCAGCCAGTCAATATGCCTTTGTGTGCACACCACAATAAAACAGTAGATTAATCTTCACAAGGTCAGGTTTCAAACCTCAGCCTTGAGACAGACAGTGCTGTTCATGTCATTGACGTCTACAACATCTGAAAAGCTTGTTGCTACTCCTCGCTAAAATCATGGAATTGAAACATTAAAAGAATTTTTACTCAACCTTGTTTTATTGTGTACCAAATAAACAATCACTTGTACGACACCCTACAATTAAACAGTTTTATTTGTTAGCTGATATATACCTTGAACAAATTAGAACTAATTATGGTAATAAATGGCATATTTTTTCCAGATCAATTGGAGGAAGAATTTATGGAATTGCACAATGTTGATGAACAAATTCTGGGAACACCTTTTTAATTCGATTTACAGAATCAAGTACTTGTACAAGACTAGCAAAACATATTAACTTGCAGGCAAAAGTTAGTACTTACAGACCTTAACAAGCTGTAGGATAATAAATCCTTCAAGAAGGATTGTTCCTGATCAGGTTTGTCAAAAATTTGGAACAAGTGGAAACGAAATGGGAAAGTTCTAAAATGAAAAATGTACAGGTAGATCGAGTAAGGCTCACAGTATACACTGAAAGTAGAAAGTGCATGAAACAAATAGGTGGACAGTGGAGCCAGCATCCATGACAGAACTGTAAGAAACGAAACAAAACCAGCACTAACAGCTAAACAGTTGAACAAATGTACAGTGGGCTAAAGAGAAGCAATCGTTGATGTCCAGCGACTGAAAAATCACAAATCTGCTCTGGCCAAGGACCTGATGCTGGAACTTGTCTGGTGCCGTTCTAATGAAATATATAAAGATGACTGACTGACTGCCTGCAGAAAACAAACAAATTTCCTCACAGAATTATCATATGAGGTTGCACGTCATATAAGGACCAAGTGAGATGGCAGATATTAGCTCAACAATAAATGCACAGGGTTCCATTGACATTTTTGGATGCTTTTCTCATTCCATCAGTAGAAAATAGGTTTGGTGGCGATGAAGTCATTTTTCAGGATCATAATGCATTTTGCCAACCAAGGAGCAAAGAGTGTTAAAGCTTTTCTTGAGGAAAGGCATATCATCTTAATGATGTAATCAAAAAACCAACCGGATCTCAGTCAGATTGATCATTTATTGTGGACATGTAATAAACTGTTTCATGACAAGGCTCCATCCTGCAAAGCTGTTCTGGCAGCCTCATTTAAGAAGGGTGGACCCAGCTTGAAGTAGAATATTGTGGGCAATATGGGTGAAAATACAGCCACACAATTTTAAGACATTTTCACGATACATGTGATGGCAGACAAAATGCATCAGTAGGAACAGCTTCTTAAAAACTACTATTCAGATATTATCCCATTCTTAGTGAAGGGGTTTATTAAACATTGATCCATTTAAGCATTACTAATTACACTCTTTATAATGAAACATGCTGTTTTTCAGTGTTCTTTAAGCATTGACGATGTTCTTGGTATGCTCCGAAAAGTATATTCTCTCACGATAAATTTATCATGATACCATTAAATATCGTCAAATTGCTCACCCTTAGTTTCGTTAGTGTCCAAGTCCATGTCTTGAAGAATTCAGGTTCTTACGAAAGCCTGAGGAGGAGCCACAAAGTACTAATTGTGACTAATTAACTATATTTTATTTATTTTTTTATGGTTTCCTTTTTTTTGGTCAACATTGAGTGATTTCATATTTTTTGCACATCATTTGCTTGTTTAAGGTATGATTCACACAGCCAGAATGTTCAGCTATTAATCAGGAAATTGTTTGGTGTCCAAAATGTAGTCAAGTCAGATTTATTTATGTAGCGCTTTTTACAATGGAGCATTGTCACAAAGCACCTTTACATTTTTAGATGATCTTCTAATATCTAGGGCCATTCCCAAATTGAGCAAGCCTAGGTCAACTATGGTAAGAAAAGAAAACTCCCTAAAAATTAGGAAAAGGAAGAAACCTTGGGAGGACCAAGACTAAAAAAGGGACCCGTCCTCCTTTGGTGGCTTAGATGATAAATGTGAGAATGAAACGAATTTATCTATCTATCTATCTGTTAATTGCTTATTTGCTATGAAGTAAAATAGCTCTATGAACATCTAAGTGTTATGTTTCTATCATTTTTGCCAGAGGTAGTAGATCATACCACAAACCAGTTTGTGAAACTTATGACAGTACAGCATAGATTCCTTCTCAGGCTTTGGTGAGCTCATACCTGGCCTGGAACCTATCACCTGTGAGATGTTTAGCATTCTTAAGCTACTTTCACTACCTCCATATCTTGGGAAAGGTATCTGGAATTCTCTTGACTCAAGCAGCTAAATCTTTTTCTCACGAATTGTTGACTTCACTTCAGTTCAGTTGGACTGCCTTTATTGCTTGGTATTTTCACAGGAGATTAACCTTCAGTTTCAATTTAAGTCTCAAGTAAGGCTTTCTGATTGATTTGTAACCTCGTACAAGTGCTGTGTTCTGTCTGCCTGAAGGTCATTATACAAGTGTGAAAGTGAAAAACTGTTTATATTTCTGTTCTAATATTTTGTGCTGGCCCTCTTTTGGTCCCATACGCACAAATCTGTGTATGTTATCTATAGGGTGCATATATGGTGCTGTGATTTGTTAGCCCACTACCACGGTGACCATGGTTGGAGTCCCAGGGGTGGCTTCCAGCCAGGAAAGTCATCTCACAGGTACGACTGGTAGTGTCTGAGGGAGGGGGTGCTGGATGTGCTGGATATTCTCTAAGGGTGGGTGATATGACAGTTGTAGATGGTAAATGATAACCAGATGCTGCTGTCTATTCACCAGTAGAGCTTGTGTTTTCTCTGACAGAGCCATGGTTAAACCAATAATAGCTCTGCGAATCTGTTTGGTTTGCACAGTAGCTCGCAAGAGCATGGCTGATAATGCAGATGAGCTCATGACAAAATTAATGACTAGTTATGGATATGGATTTTGGGCAGAGGGCACTGCACAAGCAACAGACGTTTGCAAAATATGCAAAGACAAGATTGGTGGAAACCCAGCAAACGTACAAAAAGCAGAGGGGGCAGGGGCTGCTAGTGGGTGCAGCATCTCCACAGCTAGAAAGAACAACAAAGCCTGGCCGGGGATATGATACCCAACAAAATAGTCACAATAATCAGCAGAATCAAAATAACCGAGCTCACAATTTTATTTCAACTTTTCTATAAATGACCTCTTTCTATTGACTTTAGCGTTATTTCCTAGCTGGATCTGGCAACCACGGAATTAAAGGCAGCGAAATGACTATCCAACTCTTTGTGGAGACTCTGAAACACAGTATATACACGAGAAAATGAATACTTTGATTATCCAATATTAAAGTACCAAGTTTGTCACATGACTATGAGATTATTGGCTGGTTGCAAAATAGAAATCTGATTACTGCCCGAGTCGTGTGGACCTGGAGGTACAAATACAAGACCTAACCCATTTACAAAAGGCAAACAGAAAGCAAACTTTAGTTACTTGTTAATGCGATGTAGTCTACAACTGATGAATGCTAGCATAAATGTATCATTGTACAGTCACTTGTTCTCCAGCAGGGTTGATTCTGTAGACTTGAAGACAATTGATTGCCCAATCAGAAGTTGACCAGAATGCCTGACTGGTTATGGTATTGGACTTAAGATCCATTAGACATGTTCTCTTGGCTTCAAACCCCACTCCTGGACTGTAGCACAATAGTTAAGATGCTGAACTAAGTCATGGCTTGTAAGATTGTATCAGTTGTCAGTCACAGCATTGCTTACTTGATGCAGAGATATAATTATGTCCATAAGGCCTTCATCACATGAAGATAAAACCATGTGTAGGTCTACAGGTGTGTTGAGCTTCCATGGGACACAGCATGCATTGTGCTCTGATGTCTTTGATGATGTAGGGAGACAATGGAGGGCTGTTCTTTCTCATCTTTTCTTTTTTTTGTACTGTGTGTGTGGGTGTGGAATACTGTACTTGTCCTACCTGCCATTGATATGATCAGAATGGCTGCCAAATGTGCAGACAGGGGATACAGAAAAATCAGATCGCTTCCAAGTCAATGTTATTGAGACTGGTGATGCTTTCTATCAACAAAATTTGGGAAAACAGCCACGTATATGCTTTTACATGGTCTATTAGTAAGCTAGTAGGTAGTAGTTTTTTGATATGACCGGCTGACTGTCTGTTGTCTCACTAGCTTTAGATTTGTGGCAAATACCAATCACTTCAAACTTGTGTATAAAGTGTACTGTATTACAGCCTCGATAAGAGCAAGGGTACAAGTACCAGCAAAGACGCTGAATTGCTACTCACCCCCCCTCAGGTAGCGGCGCATAACAACCAAGACGCTAAGTCATGCATCATTACTGTAAGTCTCGGAATGCAGTAAAACACACTCTTACACTAATTCCCGGGCATACATGTACAACCCAATTAAAAACACGCACTGTGGCTTTTTAATAAAGCCGTATACACAAGACAGATCACAGACGTACAAGAACCCAAACATAAACAGAGCATGGAGCCGTGCTTTACATGAACTGTTTAAGTTCCGTGCATACGTGAACTGAATGCTGAAATTAATGTTAGTCAGGTCGGTGCAAATCTACATTTTAGCGTAACGTAAATGCTAAAATTCAGCATCTAGTGAGTCACAGCACTTTTGAAATTGCTATACATGTTGAATCAGCAACAATCAACCACCAGTCAAGTTTGAGTTCTTGGAAAGAGCTATGGAAATGCGCTGTAAAATGTTTATCAAAAGAAAACATGTATATAATATATTCCTGATTTCCAATTTTTTGCATGTGTCATACTTAAGTGTTTCGGAACGTCAAACCAATTTAAATATTAGTCAAAGACAACACAAGTAAACACAAAATGCAGTTTTTAAATGAAGGTGGTCATTATTAAGGGAGAAAAAAAATCCAAAACGTGGCTCTCTAAACCTAATAACTGGTTGGGCCACCCTTAGCAGCAACAACTGCAAGCGTTTGTGATAACGTGCAATGAGTCTTTTACAGCGTTGTGGAGGAATTTTGACCACTCATCTTTGCAGAATTGTTGTAATTCAGCCACACTGGAGGGTTTTCGAGCATGAACAACATTTCTAAGGTCATGCCACAGCATCTCAATAGGATTCTGGTCAGGACTTCGACTAGGACACTCAAGTCATCATTTTGTTTTTCTTCAGCCATTCAGAGGTGGACTTGCTGCTGTGTTTAGGATCATTGTCCTGCTGCAGATCCCAAGTTCGTTTCAGCTCGAGGTCACGAACAGATGGTCGGACATTCTCCTTCAGGATTTTTTGGTAGACACCAGAATTCATAGTTCCATTTATCACAGCCTTCTTCCAGGTCCTGAAGCAGAAAAACAGCCCCAGACCATCACACCACCACCACCATATCTTACTGTTGCTATAATGTTCTTTTCTGAAATGCTGCATTACTTTTACACCAGATGTAATGGGACACAAACCTTACAAGTGTTCAACTTTTGTCTCGTCAGTCCACAGAATGCTTTCCCAAAAGTCTTGGGGATCATCAAGATGTGTTCTGGAAAAATTGAGATGAGCTTTAATGTTCTTTTTACTCAGCAGTGGTTTTTCGTCTTGGAACTCTGTCATGCAGGCCATTTTTGCCCAGTCTCTTTCTTATGGTGGAGGCATGAACACTGACCTTAACTTAGGCAAGTGAGGTCTGCAATTCTTTGGATGTTGTTGTGGGGTCTGTTGTGACCTCTTGGATGAGTCGTCGCTGTGCTCTTGGGGTAATTTTGGTTGGATGGCCACTCCTGGGAAGGTTCACCACTGTTCCATGTCTTCACCATTTGTGGATAATGGCTCTCACTGTGGTTTGCTGGAGTAAAGAATCCAAACATACACATCTAAGAAAAATCATGGACATAAGCTTTTAAACTCCCATCTCTTCTGGTGGATCCGCAGCATTGATTGACTGTTGAGGTGACAGTGTTGATTGATTTTACAGCCACAACGTCTGGTGTTAAGATTTTTATTCCCTATTATAATTTGTAATGATAACGATGTCTGTCATTAAAGTGAACGGCTGTTGATTGGATGGTTGTAAATGGTAGTGTTTAGTGCTCTACATGGCCTTTACACTGATTGTGTGTAGAGTAGGATCATGTTAGGATACTGCATTACAGTGAACCATCATTTCATGTTAAATGCTTTTCATTCCCCTTGAATTAGTAATGGAGAACATCAGTGAATAGCAGAGCAGCAAGTTCTTGGTTTGTTTTAATGCTGCTCGAGCAGTTACACATTCTTAGACCTAATAGCTGCAGCCACAGGACTCCTCTTAAATTCATTGATCTACTACAATTTTCAATCATTTCATCCAACATTATATAAAGTTTTAGGTTCTCGGGCTGCTGAGCTCATATTTTTTCTCCTGAATCTTCATTCCTCTTTTTAATCTGTCATCTTCACTTACTGCCAGTGGCTCTGAAGAGCTGCTGAGCTTAGTGTGACGAGTCAACATTTTGGCATGTGCTGTTTGAGCAACTCCTATACCGCCTTTTTTCATTTTTATTTTCAACCCCGTTATTTTATATAGTTTATCTTTCTGTCTGCAGTCTCCTATTTTATCGCTTCATTCCTGTCTGTTTTTCCAGCTAAACCACTCACCACTAAAAGACCTGCGTTTTAGATCAGCATTAAAATCGCTGTACCAGTGAATTGGTAATAAATATATGAAAACATTATTATTATGTCTTTATAATGGCTGAGTTCCGACAAAACACATCCCAGACCTCATACTACACAGATGCAATCTCTGATTTAATTTCCCAAAAGCCTTTAATGTTCAGTGTCTTAATGTTTTGTAAAATGGAGGATGTTGGGTGCAAACTGCAGTGTATAATTAGAATAGGAAATGATAATCTGTCTTGTATACATATACAGAAAACTAGTAGGAGCAAATCCTTCCGACACCTGCTGACAGAAAGGAGAATCGCAGTCTTGAAGGTAGAAAACAACATGGCAACGTTCCTTTCTTTTTCGTTTTTCTAAAATTTTTCAAACCGAGATAAGAATTACTTTATTGTACGGGACAGTACTGTACCTAAAATGTTTTCATGTTATGTTTTAATTAATATTACTGTTTAAAATAAAATGCTATGAGCAAAATACTGTCAAGTCAAGTCAAGTCAGATTTATTTATATAGCGCTTTTTACAATGGAGCATTGTCTCAAAGCAACTTTACAAGTTTAGATTATCTCCTAATAACTACGTCCAATCCCAAATTGAGCAAGCCTAGGGCGACAGTGGCAAGGAAAAACTCCCTAGTTCTAGGAAGAAACCTTGGGAGGACCAAGACTCAAAAAGGGACCCAACCTCCTTGGGCAGCGTAGATGTCTTCTGTCTTCTGTCTACTGTATTCTGCCTTGTGAAAGAGCATCATGACATCTTATTACGGTGTATGTATGTATGTGTGTATATATGTGTGTGTGTGTGTATGTGTATATGTATATGTATATATATATATATATATATATATATATATATATATATATATACACACACACACACAACTTTCTGACCTACTAACACACCAGTTTTAGAGCTCCATTCTGCCTCAAAACTTTTCATCAATAAAATATTACACACCGACAGGCAGATTCCTCATGAGGCACAAGTTTTAGTTGAATTTCGGATGGTTCCTTCATTTTTTTTGCCCATCCCAGATCTATCTCTCTTCTCCGATTTTGGTCTGCATGACTGTTCATATGAATTTTTTAAGTATCGTTGCTGTGCAAAGTCAAATTTCTACAAAATTCTACTTCTCACTATGGTAGATACATAAATAATATAGAGAAGGTAGATCTGGTGTTGGCTGCTTTGGATTTTACCGAAGCTACAGGGCTAATGGAAGCTTATCTCACCCAAAGGCTTGTTCTAAATGTTAACCCACATGGATTATTTTGTATGTAGGTCTACTAGTACAGTCGTATGAAAAAGTTTGGGCACCCCTGATAATTTTCATGATTTTTCTTTATAAATCATTGGTTGTCCAGCTCAGCAATTTCAGGTAAATATATCATATAGCAGATGAACACCGTGATATTTGAGAAGTGAAATTAAGTTTATAGGTTTTACAGAAAGTGTGCAGTGATTATTCAAACAATGATTTATAAACTAAAATCATGAAAATTATCAGGGGTGCCCAAACTTTTTCATACGACTGTATTTGTGGAAGGGGTATAATTACTAGAGGAATACAAGTGTGTGAGAAAGTTTGCAGTGGAATCTAGAAATCTCGAAACACAGGTGGCAGGCAAAGCAGTTAAACAGACCTAAAGTCAAGTGTCAAAATCGTACACTTTAAAAATAATTTTAATGGTAATTAATACAAAAAAGTAACAACTTTTTCTCCTGTCCCAGTCAGTGCAGACATTTATTGCATTTAGCAAACACTCTTATCCAGAGCAACTTACAACTGCTAAAGTCATACAATCCAAGCAGGTGTGGGTTAAGGGCCTTGATGAAGGACCCAACATTGGCAGCTTGGCAGAGGTGGGATTTGAACCCTGGACTTTCTGGCTCATGGTCCAGTATCTTAACCACTAAGCCACCATGTCTTGTTCTTTTAGTAAGAGCATATCATTGGTGAAAATGAGTCATTTTATGATCTCCAGAGACATTAGACAAACGATCTGTAGTCATTGTTCAGATGAGATATTAGTCATTTTCATTTTTATTATGATACTCAAAAAAATCCCTGAAACACGCACTGAAAAACACACCTTTTGTTTTTGGTTTTCACCTCAGCGTGTCAAGTTCAGTATCTGTTTCGGTCAAGGATTTTTTTTTTTTTTGAGTCACGAATATGTTTGCCTTTTGCTGTGATGTTTATGACACAATTTCTTAATAATCGGTTCAGAAATCTGGGTTCAGTAGATTTTTGGAATGTTTTCTTTGTGAATGCCTTCTTTCTTTTTGAATGTTATTTCATGGTTTTAAATGGCTAAAGTGGCAACACGGTATGAGTTTTCAGAACCATCCATAGCTTTATCAGTCCCAGAACTCGTGACACATCCTTCAGATTTGTCACCTTGCTCACTTTTATTCATGTGTGTGTCCTTGTGTGTCATTTGTCTCCGTAGAGTTTGTGTGAGTCACAAAGGAAATGAAGCCTGAGCCAGTACAGGTCTGAGATTATGACTTAAACATGACATCACTGTCTTAATGCAGAGGCACCTCAATCCTGTGCTCACTGCTGCTGTTAATTGGATCACGTTCGTATGAGGTTGATTATTCCTGTGTGTGTGTGAATAATGTTTGGTCATGCAGTATTATTCGTGCATACTCTACACGTTTCCTGTAAATCTTGCTACAGCTTGTCCTGGCATTTAATGAGTCAGTGCTGTCCTCTCTCTCTCTCACTTTATGATTACAAATCACATATCTGAAGCACATTTTGTGATAATTGTCTGTCAAACTGCATGCCAAATGAGTACACTACAGTGGTGACACCCCATATACGCTGGACTTTGTTTAACCTTTTAGCAATCTGATTAACCATTCCAGCAACCACATCATTGTCGAATAATTTCTTTAAAATGGAATTTGCACTGTAATGGTTAATTAGTCTTTATATAATCAGTCAGTTATTCTAATAATAACATAATCGCTTTTGAGCTCTGGTCTTCCTCATTGTTGCATTTCTGTCTGTCTCCATCTACCATGCCTTGCATAAGTATTCACCCTCTTGAACTTTTGTAGTGTTACATCAGCAATTCAAATGCGCTTAGCTGGAATGTCTGCCATTGGACTGACTGTGTATCAGTGTTTTATTGTTTCTCAAAGGTTCATTAAAAAAGCAGACTTGCACTCAGTGCTCGCTTTGTTAGGTACACCTGTTCAACTTCTTGACGACGAAAATAGCGAATCCGCCAATCACATGGCAGCAACTCAATGCATTTCGATATGTAGACATGTTCAAGACGACCTGCTGAAGCTCAAACCGAGCATCAGAATGGGGAAGCAACGTGATTTGAGTGACTTTACACGTGGTGTGGCTGTTGTTGCTGTACAGGCTGGTATGAGTATTTCAGAAACTGCTGACCTACTGGGATTTTCACAAAAATTGGTCCAAAAAAGAGAAAATATTCCAGTGAGCAGCAGTTCTCTGGCTGAAAATGCCTTGTTGATGCTGGAGCTCAAAGAATTGTCAGACCTGAGGTATGCAGAAGAGCATCTCTGCATTTAACCTTGAAGCAGATGGGGTACAGCAGCAGAAGACCACACTGTCAGCTAAGATCAGGTAACTGAGGCTACAATTTGCACCGGCTCACCCCAGTTAGACAATAGAAGATATGAAAAACATTGCCTGGTCTGATGAGTCTCGCTTTATGAAGTGGAATTCGGATGGTTGGGTCAGAATTTGACATAACATGGAACCATGTATCAATGGTTCGGGCTGCTGCTGGTGGTGTAATGGTGTGGGGGATCTTTTCTTGGCACACTTTGTGCTACAGTTGAGCATTGTTTAAACGCCACAGCCTACCTGAGTAGTTTTGCTGACCCTGTCCATCCCTTTATGGCCGCTTTGTGCCATCTTTTGACGGCTACTTCTAGCAGGATAACACATCATGTCACGCAACTGAAATCATCTGGTTCACTGAAAATGACAAGAAGTTCACCGAAATCAAATGGTCTACACACTCACTAGATCTATCTTAATCCTATAGAGCAGCTTTAGGATGGCGTGGAAGGGGAGAATGGCATCATGGATGTGCAGCTGACAAATTCATGTCAGTATGGACCAAAAACTCTGCACCATGAAGAATCAAGGCAGTCCTGAAGGCAAAAACTAGCTGGTACAAAAGTGGCCATTGTGTGTATTTTCATGTACAGCGTGGGAGAATACTTATGCAATCATGATTTTTTTTAAATGAGTGCATAATTTTGCAATCTTTATGGAGTTTCCTCACACTTCAGTGTAGATCCATGACACACGTCCAGGTTGTCACACTGCAAAATGCGGGAAAAGATGAAGCAGGGTGAAGACTTATGCAAGACACTGTGTCTCGTTCATCCGATCTTCTCTGGCCTGTCTCATCATATTTAAACAGGATTACTACAGGGTTATTAGCAACTAATAGGTTTAATTAAAGGAGACTGCAGGTGCATGTACAGCCGGCACCAGTGTTAAATATTGGAACGTATTTTAAATATTTTAATACTTATTGGTATGTCCTCAGATTGGGTAACTCCGTAACCCGATCTGTCTCTTACAACATGCACTGCACTTTGTCTAGGCCTGTGCTAGACTCTGTGACGTCTCCGGTGAGCAAAGGAATTCCCTCTTTATCACGCATCTCATGTAACTGTCAGCTAGAGCACTGTTCTGGGTATGTGGGTGGATTCTCCTTCATGTAACATGTCTTATCTGTTCATGCCACACCGCCTCCAAAACTCTCATGCGTCAGAGCAGTGCCTGTTTGTGTGTACGTGTACATGTATAGAGAATTGACTGATATTATCAGTATTTTGAAGTATAAATAAGTTATTTACATCTGACTTCAATCTTTTATATATAAAACCTTTCTATACATGTTTACGGCAAAGTTTGGGCACCCCTGGTCTCCAGCTTGTCACACAAAGCCAGCACCCACCCAGGAGCAAACTAAGACTTTGGAACCTCTGATGAGACGATAGACACCAGCAAATGCACATCCATTTACATTTTTACATTTACAGCACTTAGCAGACGCCCTTATCCAGAGCGACTTACAATCCAAGCAATTGTGGGTTAAGGGTCTTGCTCAAGGACCCAACAGTGGCAGCTTGGCAGAGGTGGGAGTTGAACCCTGGACCTTCCGGTCTATAGTTCAGTACCTTACCCGTTAGGCTACCACAGTCCCACAGTAACAGTCACATCCGTGATGCTTATCGTTCTTTCCAATACCCACCCCCACTAGACACATTGAGAGTGAGACCTTGTAAACAGTCAGCCTTCTTGCCAACTTGAGAAACAACTGAAACATCCCATCGCCAGGGGCTGGATTCAAACCAACATGCCTCAGCTTGGAGCTCAGAGTGGTCCAGGTAGAGGGTGTGTTTGCGCTCTAGAAACCTGCCCTTGGTGACGTGAAGTTTCAGATGCATGGTTACCTGGCAACATGAAGTCCGGTGGCTTTCTGGAAGCTGAAGTCCAGTTTGTGTCCTTGGATATGTGGTTCCTGGAACCTGACGGACAGTGTGGGTTTCCAGGATTGATTCTGGATGTGTTACCCCGGGTGTAGACTCTGCATGGACACTTGAGTCTTGGCACGCCTTGTGTTAGGGGACTAACCCCTCTGATATACACTTGGTTAGGTACACCTCCTTGTTTCTGGTCCAATTAATCAGTTCCACTTACCATAGATGCATTTTGTAGTTCTACAATTAGACTGTAGTTCATCTGTTTCTTTACATACTTTGTTCTCCCCCTTTACTCTGTTATTCTGCAGCACTGCAGTGGTGCTGATGTGGTGGTGTGTTGGTCTGTGTTGTGCTTTGTGTACTTTTATGTCATTTGGTTGATGACTCTGGGTACCAGGCCATAGTTAAATAAGACTGAATGTGAAAGCAGATCAACTAACTAGACACAGTAACACACAAGACATACCGAACTTTAATTAAAATTGGTCGGTACACAATTTCATTTATTTACTAAGTATATTTTCACACTAAGTATATCTAGTATACTTAAGATGTACTATTCTACCAATTGAAGCAAATCTGTGTTTTATAACTTGCTAGGTTGCGTGTGTATTCTGCTGAGTAATACTTCTAGAGCGTTTGTCAGAGTGCTGTTATCGTCAATAATGTCATGGGAAAAACCTCTCTCAGCCAATCAGATTGTGGGGTTGGAACTACCCGTGGTATAATTAATACTTATAACACCTCAGGACCAGTAAAAGACCTACAAAAGGATGAGTCATGCCTGAGAATAATGAACTGTGAGAAGTAACCGAAGACTTGTGATGATGATGGCCCATTGGCAGGGTATGATGTGTTTTTGCTAAAGAATTGATCAATGCAATGTTTACTATGGTGTTCGGACAACGTCAATACCACGAAACCCGCAATTGCATTGTGACAAAGAGCTTCTGCATGACTATTGCAGTTTTATTGTGGGATTGATGGAGAGCACTGGATATTCCACACTGTTTTCTGATATCTCTACAAAATGGCAGACTCTAACATAAGAGGGAATCCAGTGTGGACTTTTTTATTGCAGTTCCCTACTAACATTTACCCTTAAGCAAGTGCATGTCGACGAACATTTTTGTAGACACGAGTGCAACTAAAGAGGTCAAAACCATGGCTAACTGCCTACATACACACTCAGTCACTCATTGGCACTCTCTCTTCTCTGCCTCTGCTCTCAGCGAGAGAGAGAGATGAAAAGAACCCCAGGCTATAGCTGTGTCTGGACAAATGGGAAATTGTGAGCGAGAAAGTGAACTGATTTGTGCACTGCACACACACAGCTCTTCTAAGGTTCATTTATACACCTACATAGAGTCGCACAAAAGGGGCTTTAGGTTTATGATGTGTACATTTCCCAAATAGTCACGCATAGTCATGCAATCAAATGCTGATGGATTGTAAATTGTCTTTATTGTTATACAGACTCAAGTACAGTTCTTCACGTGTTACAGCTTCTTAAGAAGTTTGGGGGTCCAGAGAGCCCCATTTCAATCCTGACCTTGGACGCAGACATTCCAAAGAAATGGCTTAACTGGTTGCTTTAAAGTGTCCCGGTATGAAAGTGTCTGAGAAGTATCGAGGTAACCTTGCTCCTGTCATGAATAGCCAGTGAAGCTGATGTTAAATAAAAACAAATAAACAAACTTGACAAGTTGCAGGTCACTGCGCAGGACCGACCACACAGTACAGCACCTCTGGAGGGTAGGGGCTAAGGACCTTGCTCAAGTGCGCTACGGTGCCAGATTGGCACTGGGATTGAATCTTCAACCTTCTGATCCACAGCTCAGAGCCCTAAATACTGAGCCACCACGTCCCAGTGTGAAGTTAATGCAGTAGGACCTTGTTCATATGGTTTGATTCTCAAAAAAAAGCAAATGGCACAAAAGTAGTTATACTAGTCCCGGATTTACTGTGGTAGCCTAGCGGCTAAGGTATTGGATTATGGACCAGAAGATCCAGGGTTCAAATCCCACCTCTGCCAAGCTGCCACTGTTGGTTCCTTGAGCAAGGCCTTTAACCCACAATTGCTTGGATTGTAAGACTATCAATTGTAAGTCGCTCTGGATAACGGCGTCTGCTAAATGCTGTAAATGTAATGTAATGTAAAATGTAATTTACAATGGAGATGCGTTCCGACAAATCCTTTGTAAATTGAATTTATCGTAAACCGTGGAGTTTCATAATTACTGTGGTACCTCGGGTCTCGTAGTTAATTTGCTCTATGAGGCTTGTCGAGAACAGAACAGGACTGGTACCGAGCAGATTTTTCCCATAAGGAGGATTTAAATTGAATGAATCTGTCCCAGACCCCCAGAAAATCCACACTGTATAAGACATTATATGCATTAATGGAGTTTTGTACAGGTGCTCTCTGATTTATGGTGGAGATATGTTCAACAAATCCATCATAAGCTACATGTATCATGAACTTTCATCTACGCCGCCCAAGGAGGTTGGGTCTCTTTTTGAGTCTTGGTCCTCCCAAGGTTTCTTCCTAGAACTAGGGAGTTTTTCCTTGCCACTGTCGCCCTGGGCTTGCTCAATTTGGGATTGGACGTAGTTATTAGGAGATAATCTAAACTTGTAAAGTTGCTTTGAGACAATGCTCCATTGTAAAAAGCGCTATATAAATAGCTCTGACTTGACTTGAACTGATGAGTTTAATGAGTGTTTGGTAGAGCGGCCTATTCTTTATCATTGTGGAGCCTATGATAAGTAATGATGAGTACGTTAATGTTTAAAACATTTACATTAACCTTCAGTTGGCCAAAATCATGAACACAAAGATTATCTTATAAGAAAATGTTGAAAAATCTCTTGTAATTTAGTGAGTAATGGATTGAAAATAAAGTAAAAGCAAATCACTTTGTCTTTGGGAACTCGGGGCGCTAGCAAAGCTAGCTGCTAACCGCAGCCTGTGTTTTGGGGGATTCCTGTGTTCCTGACTTCCTTTCGGTTTGATCTTGGAAGTAACCTTTTTAGGACCCATGGAGACTTATTTGCACTAAGAATATAGTGCTGTTGTTGTAAAAGTAAAGAGGAATCACTATAAACTCAGTGGAGATCTTTGATTCCTTTGAGGATATCATCAGTGCTTAAAGAACACTGACCAACTGCATGCTTCATTAGAAAGAGTGTAATTAGTCCTGTTTAATTGGATGAAGTGCTGCATTTTTAAAATAATTGTAACTTTATGTTATGGGACAATATTTTAATTGTAGTTAAGAGTCTAATGCTACTGATGGATGACGTGTATTGTGAAAATGTCTAGTATTGTAATACATTATTTTTACATGTATCTGCTTTTACACAACTCGTTTCAGATTTCTCCACACTTTTCTTCAAGGAAATGGTTGCAGTTATGCATAGGTACAAGTATAAAAAAGCGCAATCTCTCTCGTTTGTGTTGTATGTATGTGTTTGTGTGTGCGCTTGAGTTTTAGATATGGATTTTGCAAAGTCCACCTTATCTTTGTAATGTCTGTTTTGTGTGTGTGTGTGTGTGAGAGAGAGACAGAGGAAGATGGTGTCTCTGCACAGTCTGCTTTTTGTCAGTTATATTTTCCCTGTTCCCTATGGCACTTTCACAGAACCCGACAAATGTGAGTGATTTAAGCCTAATAAGCAAACTTGGTGACTGATCTGAGCATAGTGTGCGTACGTGCATGCATGCTCGTGTACAGACTGATTTAATTCTTCTGATGGTTGCAAATTTGTACATCAGGGAATAGTACTACTTCTTTATTCAAGTCATAATCATAGACAAATAAATGACGCACAAACTTGTACGTTTTATCTTTATTGAACACATTATGGTCTGTCATTTGTAGTGTGTGATTTTGTATTTGGATTGATTTTCATACTGATATTAAAAAACAAAGTTAAATATTGTATTAACTGTGTGAATTGGGGGGCTGTTGTAGCCTAGTGGTTAAGGTACTGGACTATGGACCAGAAGGTCCAGGGTTCAAATCCTACCTCTGCCAAGCTGCCACTGCTGGGTCCTTAAGCAAGGCCCTTAAGCCACAATTGCTTGGATTGTATGTTCCTCTTGATAAGAGCATCTGCTAAAAGCTGTGAATGATTATCTCAGAAACTGCTGATTTACTGGAACTTTCACACACAGCATCTCTAGGATTTAGAGAGAAAATATCCAGTGAGCGGCAGTTCTCTGGCCGAAAATGCCTTGTTGGTGCTAGTGGGCAGAAGCGAATGGCCAGACTGTTTTGAGCTGATAGACAGGCAACTGTAACTCAAATAACCACTCGTTACAACCGGGGTATGTTGAAGAGCATCTCTGCATGTGTAACACATTGAACCTTGAAACAGATGGGCTACAGCAGTTGAAGACCAAGCCAGGTTTCTCACCTGTCAGCTAAGAACAACTGACAGTTTGCATGGGACACATTTACTGTAATCACCATGAAAGCATGGATCCATCCTGCCTTCAATGGTTCAGGCTAGTTGTGGTGGTGTTATGGTGAGCAGCTGACCTGAGTATTGTTGCTGACCATGTCCATCCCTTTATGACCACAGTGTGCCATCTTCTGTTGGCTACTTCCAGCAGGATAACGAACCGTGTTAGAAAGCTCGAATCATCTCAAATTGTTTTTCAAATATGACAATGAATTCACTGTATTCAAATGGCCTCCACAGTCACCAGATCTCAATCTTTGGGATGTGGCAGAATGGGAGATTTGCATCATGAATGTGCAGCCAACAAATCTGCAGCATTTTGTGTGATGCTATCATGTCAGTGTGGACCAAAATCTCTTAGGAATGTCAGATTTAAGGCGGTTCTGAAGGCAAAAGGTGGTCCAAGGTACTAGCAAGGTGTACCTAATAAAGTGTTGGGTGAGTGTGTATTATAGATGTTGTTGCTTATCTGATGGTGGGATCTGACTTTTTTGTATTTGCATATTCCTCCTACTCTTATGGCTCTCAGAGTGACAGGAGATTAGAGTTGGCTTAACATCCATCCCAACTAAACACTGCAGTAACTCTTTTAAAACCTCCATTTATAGATTCCTTAATGTCTCAGATTGACTTCGATTCGCACACTAAATGACCTACGGCGAGGATCAGGGCAGAGTCTGGATGGGACTGACATGATCAGAGTCCTGCTGGGTTGGGTGAAAACTGCTTGTAAGTTTCACAGACATGGCCAGTTGGGACTGAGATGAAATCAGAGTAGACTTGAAGGCTACTGGGCTACTACTTGGTTCTTGAAGAAGTTTCATCTGTCATCCGAAAGGCTTCTTCAGTTCGAGAAACTGATGCGGAGTCCCAGGTGTTTAACCTTGGTGTGGTAGTCACCTTGGAGGTGGTCCTGAAAGTCCTTGACCAACCCTGTCAATACATAATTTTCCAATCAGAACAGACATCGTTGGACTGAGGAGGCGGTTTACGACACCAGCTATCAGCCACTTGTAAGGTAGTCTTGAGATCCCTTCCCAGGAGGTTTAGCCCCGATTCACACCTCGATTCGTGACTCTTAACGACTCGACGTGATGACAGGGTGGGTCAAGGACCACATACAAGGTGACAATCCCATTAGAGGTTAAATACCTGGGAGTCCCCATCAGTTTCTAGAACTCGTGAAGAAGTTTGGATGAGAGGTGAAACATCGTCAAGAACCAAGAAGTAGTCCAGTTGCCTTCAGCTCGGCACTCAAGTCTACCATGACCTGGATGACTGAGAACTTGCACAGAAATCAGAGTAGCTTCTCAAAAAGGTAGCTTCTACAAATTAAACTGAACGGGTTTTTTAAAAATAAATCAGATCTGCTATGTGTCATGATTTTAAGTGTTGGTATTTTGGTTTACACAATTGTTGTACAGCTGTAGTTAACTAGTTTGGTGTGGAATGTGATGTATCAGACGGTCCGACAGATTGCTACCTCTGCAGGGGAACAAGGAGCAGAAGTAATGACTAACACAGCCAGGCCTGCTTTTACTGTGCCGAGCCATCTATTACATACATACACACTTACACAGACATACATACACACACAGAAACAAACAAACGCTTCTGATATTTCTGTCGCAGGTATGGTGGTAGCAGAGGTGTGCCAACTCGGACAGATTACCTAGATGCTCCTCTATTTTTGTTGTGTGTGTGTGTGAGCGAGATACCTGCCTGTGGTAAGCTGGTTCTTTATCTGGCAGCCTACACCACTCCAGCTGTGATACAGGAGGTGATGTCGTCATGGCGACAGACCCAAGTGCTAACATTTGTTCAGTTCTCAGCAAAACTGTTTCTGATTTATTCAGTCGAGGTCAGGGGTGAGGCGTTATGAAGTGCTAACAGCTTGATGACTTTATCATGGTTTGACCATTTAGTCATGGTTTCAGTGTGTCAGGGCATGTTAAATTTAGGGCTGTTGGACAATGAAAAGCTTGTGTGTTAATTACAGTGGGGCAAAAAAGTATTTAGTCAGCCACTGATTGTGCAAGTTCTCCTACATCAAAAGATGAGAGAGGTCTAACATTTCAACTATGAGAGACAAAATGAGAAAAAAAATCCAGGAAATCACATTGTAGGATTTTTAAAGACTTTAATTGTAAATCATGGTGGAAAATAAGTATTTGGTCACCCACAAACAAGCAAGATTTCTGGCTCTCACAGACCTGTAACTGTCCAGGCCTGTCTGAAGTTTGCCAGAGAGCATATGGATGATCCAGAAGAAGACTGGGAGAATATCATGTGGTCAGATGAAACCAAAATAGAACTTTCTGGTAAAACTCAACTCGTTGTGTTTGGAGGAAGAAGAATGCTGCATCACTTTATTATAAAATAAGCTTTGTGTTAATGATTTTGGCCAACTGTAGGCTAATGTAAGTGTTTTCAACAGCAACTTACTTATCATTGGCTCCTTTCCATATCTCCACTATGATACAGTATAGCCCGCTCTACCAACCACTCGTTAAAGTCTTCAGTTGATGATACATTTAACTTATGATGGATTTGTCTGAGCATATCCTCTTCATAAATCAGGGAGCACCTGTACAATACAACTCCATTAATGCATGTAATGGTTTCAGTGACTGGGTTTTCTTGATGTCTGGGACAATTAACGAATTAATGTCGAGAACGAGTCGGTAGTTAAAGCGAAAGGAGGCATGTAAGCCTGGGTCATGTAATTCTAGCCATATGATTATCAGCTGCTCCTGGAAACGTGTCCAGCAAAAAGTACATCCTGCACAGGTTGCCAGTTTAGCTCACTGAGCATGTATGCTTACTGACACTTAAGTTGTGTTCACGCTTGGCAGGCTTGGTTTAATTAAAATGATCTCAGGTGTGAATGCTGCCATCTGAACCTTGGCGTGCCTCGCCTCTTCCAAACGAACTCTGGTGCGGTTTGACTGAAGTAAGAACGCAGCATGGACCTAAACCGCACAAACGAACCAAATACAGGGAGGAACATTACAAGAACCTTCCCTTAAAAAACAGAATTTAACATAACGTATTAAACTTGTGACATATCAAACATGTGTAATTCTGGCTATGTTAGAGAACAGTACTTCGTTCCTTCATTCATTGCAAAGGACAGAACACTTGAGCATACCTGGTTCTTCTCGTTATGGGAGGTAACCTGCCCATTACAGGCGTCTTGTATAATTTTCTGCTTTGGTCCAGACCAATTGAACTGAACTACAAGTATAAATGCGTCCTTGAAGGCAGACAGTCGACATTCTGACATGTTGTTGGGATGTGGGAAGCAGGAGTACTGGTGACGGGGCTCAAACCAGGGCTACTGAAGCTGTGCAGAACCTACACTGATTGCTGCATCAGTCTGCCATCACTGCACCATTTGGGTCTTCCAGGGTCTGAGGGTAGTTTACCTGCCCAGGCTACAGTTCATATGCTTGTGTGTCCAAAGTGAAGAGAAGTTGAGAATGGAAGTGGGTTTTAGCAAAGTGTTTAATTGATTCCAGATATCATCCTCCCTCTGTCTGTCTGTCTCGGTCTGTCTGTCTGTCTCTTCATCTCACACACACACAGTGAACATTGTATAGCTAGAAAGAGAACAGCAACTGCTCTTACCAGAACTGAGTGGCATGTGAAGATGAAAGGCTGAGAGCAAGCAAGATGAAATGGATGAAGCAGGAGGAAGAGGCAGGATGAGAAAGGCAATGGGCTTGATGAAATTTCACACAGCGAGGCAGTTCTATTAAATGTGAACTGGTCAGGAAGGAAGAGAAAGTCTAGTTACGAGTATGAGAGAGAGCGCGAGAGCAAATTGGCAAGAGACAGAATGTCCTTTCCCTCAGACAATCTATCTTGGGGATTTAATTGAAAACATAGACACTGGCCACTTCATTAGGTACACCTGTTCAACCGCTCATTACCAAACCAGAAAAAGCACAAGACGTGTGCATGGGCCCCTCCTAATCTGCAAAACTGTGCAGTTGTTTGTGGTATGTTTGGTATGTTCACCCAAGGTAGTAGTATTATTTTTTCTGTAATTAGAAAGTTTCTCATTAAGTTGTTAGTGTCTCATTATGGGATGCATCTTTTCTGCAGTTTTGTTGTATCTTTTATCCTCCTAGTATGTAATGTATGCACTTGAGTGTCATAGGGAAAGTTATGTGGTTCATAATTAATCTGGTTGCTGGTTTGAGTTGGTGCTTTTACACTCTTGCTTTTATGCACTTTATACTCTTGTTCTCAGAGACAAGAAATGACATTTTTATTTTTTTACCTTGTCTGGCAAAACGGAGCATCCAAGTTTTCTGCATATAGTAAGAACATGTCTCTCGCATGATTATTGAAACACACATACAGTACAGGTATACAATTTCCTCCTCTTTTCTCAAATGCTTGCAAAAGTTTTCTATATTTCTGCATAAATATGACCTAAAACATCATCATCAGATTTTCACACAAGTCCTAAAAGTAGATAAAGAGAACCCAGTTACACAAATGAGACAAAAATATTATACTTGGTCATTTATTTATTGAGGAAAATGATCCAATATTACATATTAATGAGTGGCAAAAGTATGTTGAACCTCTAGGATTAGCAGTTAATTTGAAGGTGAAATTAGAGTCAGGTGTTTTCAATCAATGGGATGACAATCAATGTGTGAGTGGGCACGCTGTTTTATTTAAAAACAGGGATCTATCAAAGTCTGCTCTTCACAACACGTTTGTGGAAGTGTATCATGGCCACGAACAAAGGAGATTTTCTGAGGACCTCAGAGAAAGAGTTGTTTGATGCTCATCAGTCGGAAAAGGTTACAAAACCATCTCTAAAGAGTTTGGACTCACACCAATCCACAGTCAGACAGATTGTGTACAATGGTAAGCAAATTCAAGACCATCTTGTTACCCTCCTCAGGAGTAGGTCCCGACCAAACAAAGATCACTCCAAGAGCAAGGCGTGTAATAGTTGATGAGGTCACAAAGGACGGCCAGGGTAACTTCCTAAAGCAACTGAAGGCCTCTCTCACATTGGCTAAATGTTAATGTTCATGAGTCCACCATCAGAAGAACACTGAACACAATGGTTTGCATGGGCAGAGGTTGCAAGGAGAAAGCCACTGATCTCCAAAAGAACATTGCTGCTTGTCTGCAGTTTGCTAAAGATCAACCGTGGACAAGCCATGTGAATGTTTTGTGGACGGCTGGGTGGGGGTTGTGTGGGTTGTTCGTCTGAAAGCCACTGCTCCCAAAAGAACATTGCTGCTGGTCTTCGTTTGCTAAGATCACGTGGACAAGCCATGTTGAATGTTTTGTGGACGGATGAGACCAAAATAGAACTTTTTGGTTTAAAAGGAAGGCGGTATGTTTTGGAGAAAGGAACAACACTGCATTCCAGCATAAGAAACCTTATCCCATCTGTGAAACATGGTGGTGGTAGTATTATGGTTTTTGGACCCGTTTTGCTGCACATCTGGGCCAGGACGGCCTTGCCATCATTGATGAAACAATGAATTTCTGAATATGATATCAGAGAATTCTAAAGGAAAAGGTCAGGACATCTGTCCATGAACTGAATCTCAAGAGAAGGTGGGTCATGCAGCAAGACAACGACCCTAAGCACACAAGCCGTTCTACCAAAGAATGGTTAAAGAAGAATAAAGTTCATGTTTAGGAATGGCCAAGTCAAAGTCCTGACCTTAATCCAATCGAAATGTTGTGGAAGGACCTGAAGCCAGCAGCTAATGTGAGGAAACCCACCAACATCCCAGAGCTGAAGCTGTTCTGTACGGAGGAATGGGCTAAAATTCCTCCAAGCTGGTGTGCAGGATTGATCAACAGTTACAGGAAACGTTTAGTTGCAGTTATTGCTGCACAGGGGGGTCACACCAGATACTGAAAGCAAAGGGTCACATACTTTTGCCAATCACTAATTTGTAATATTGGATCATTTTCCTCAATAAATAAATGACAAAGTATAATTTTTTTGTGTCATTTGTGTAACTGGGTTCTCTTTATCTACTTTTAGCACTTGTGTGAAAATCTGATGAAGTTTTAGGTCATATTTATGCAGAAATTTAGAAAATTCTGAAGGGTTCACAAACTTTCAAGCACCACTGTATGTGTAGATCTTTATTTATTGCTTCATTTTTTAATTTAAAAACCGATATCTAATCTAATAACTTAATTGCAAGTCAAATACTTTAAGACCGGTAAGACGGTGGTTGCAAAGTAACTGGGATTTTACCTGGAGAGCCACCTGGAAGCACTAACAAATTTATCTAAGCTCACCAGCATTGGCATCATGTACAGTACTGCGCAAAAGTCTTAGGCCACCATTAGATTAGATGTATCGTTGTTTTAGCAATGGAATAATGACCATATATCATTATTTTTCAATCTCTTTATTAGAGACTGGCAGCTTCACTGGGATGCCAAGTCTGCAGTCCAAACAAGGTTGATCAGGAAGGGTCCCAGCCAAGAAACCTCTTTTCGGGAGGGGAACAGGTTGAAAAAGCTAAGCTATGCCAAAGCTCACAAAGATTATAATGAAGATCAGTGGAAAAGAGTTTTGTTGTTGACGATATGTTATATATGGTCATTATGTGATTGCTAAAACAACAAAACCAATGGTGGCTTAAGACTTTTGCACAATGCTGTACGTTGATTGCCAATTGCCATTGTAACAGCACGCCAACTCAGAGAATGAGAGACAGGCCATTAAATGTTGAAAAGAAAATGGAACAGCATAATTATAACCCTGTGAAAGTCCACACATGGACATCCACAGGACAGTGCCAAAGGCCTATTGTCATCACAGCACGTTTTGCCAAACTGCTGAATCTTTGGACTGTTGCCGTAAAAGCATAAAATAATGCCCTTGCTTAAAACACATGCTGGACTGAGATTATAGTCAGTCAGCTTGTGGATGTCACTTTCGTTTTATGATGCAGTTTCACAAATTTACACTCAGTTTGTTCAGGACGTGCTGATCCTGAGTAGAGTTAGTGATGAGTGTGTAGGTTCAAGGTAATGCTCTTCAAAATGGAGATGCCATTCCAATATGTTAATTTTCAATGCGATACTGATATCAGAGCTCTGAGGATAGCAGATGATAGTCTGACACTGCCCTCTTTGATTACTGATTCTTACTAATGAGGAGTCCCATGTGGTGATCATGGAGTTGGAACTAATAATACAGTTTCATACCATTTGATTTTTATTAATAGTATGGCAATGGGTGGTGAAGCATGTTCTAAAAAAAGCTCTTAGTAGTCTGAGCCAAGTCCATCCTCATATTGCTACCCAGTTTTATGTTGGTGCATTGTTTATATTCTGTTTGTGCTGGTTAGAATTAGTCTCTAGAAGGTTCCTTCGAGAGCTGGGCTCCTATCCATGTACACAAAGTCCTGAATTTGCTGTGGCGGCTAAAATTTCTCCAAATGAGTCCAACCTGGACCATTTGGTTTGAGGATCTGTTCATTCTCCGGCATGTAGCTGATCCATAAAAAACATTGCTTATGACTGTCATTACATTTAGGATGTTTTTTCTGGCCACTCACTGTAGGCTTGCTCAGTTGGGGCTGTTGGTCTTGATGGTTGTAAAGCTGCTTTGTGACAGTGGTCTGTGGTAGAAAGTGCTATAGATCTAAATTTGACTTTATTAATCTATGAGAAACGTACAGTACTGTGCAAACGTTTTAGGTCACAGTACATTAGATATACCATCGTAATTCTCAATTAAAGTTAGTAAAGGTACTATTAGTACTATAAGGTACTAATTGCGATATGTGTGGCTTTGTTTGTGCCGCTGTCACCATCATGGGCTACAAAAGTTAAATGTGGCCATCTCAGAATCAGTTATGAGACTTGCTTGTTGGAGCTGGATGGAGTAGGAGATTGGTTGTAGTGCACAAAGCTCAGTTCTGCACAATTCATGTTTTCTCAACATCATGGAAAGGCCTAGGATACTGTAATTATACCAGTTTAATTATACTGTAAAATTATACAGTTGGTTTGTTATTATAATAATTAATGTTCTTGTTCCTTGGTGTTTAGAGCTGTAATACAAAACGCCCAAGCTAGCAGCTGCCTGAAAAGCTAATACCAAAAGAGTCCGTAGTGGTGCATTGTTTAATGTTCTGGGTTCTGGATTTTGTTGATAGCGATCAACACTAGATGATTCTAAACCAAACATTCCTTAATCCTCCAAGCACTTCCAGCCTTCATGTTTAGTTGCGACTGTCTGTCTCTTCCTCTTACAGCTATCACTCCCTTGTTTCTGGTCAGTTGGTGGAAACTTGGTTACGCAGCACTTGTTTGACTGCCACTTCCTTTAACAGCTAGCTGCTTGGACTGTGTTCTGCCTCGCTTGTTAGTCACTCCAAATGAAAGCTTCTGTCAAGTGAATAAATGCCAGTGTTGTAATTGGTCATATGATGTACTGAACCCCAGATGAGGCCAGAAGTGTACACACAGCTGCCACTTTATTAGACCCACCCTGCTGGTACCGGATTCTATCTTCTTAATTCTTTGTGGTGTAGATTCAAGGTGCTGGAAACATTGCTCAGAGATTTTGGTCCATGGTAGCCTCACACAGTTGCTTCAGATTTGTCAGCTGCACAGCCATGATATAAATCTCCCGTTCCACTAAATCCCAAAGGTGCGCCATTGGATTGAGATCTGGTGACTGTGGAGGCCATTTGAGTAAAATGAACTCATTGTCATGTTTGAGATGATTTGAGCTTTGTGACATGATGAGTTATTCTGCTCTAAGTAACCATCAGAAGTTGGTACACTGTGGTCAAAAAGGGATGGACATGGTCAGCAACAATACTAGGCTGTGGTGTTTAAACAGTGCTCAATTGGTATTAAGGGACCTGAAGTATCTGCTTCAAGGTTTGATGTGTTGTGTGTTCAGAAATGCCTTGGTTGTAATGAGTGGTTATTTGACTTATTGTTGCCTTGCTGTCAGCTTGAACCAGTCTGGATGTTGTCTGTGGGACTGTGGTGGCCCAGCGGTTAAGGCATTGGACTGTAGTCCAGAAGGTACAGGGTTCAAATCCAATTTCTGCCAAGCCACCACTGTTGGGCCCTTGAACAAGACACTGATTCTTATCAGTTTAATAAGAGCATGTGCTAAATGAAATGATTACATGTTCTCCCTTGACCTCTGACATCGTTTTCACCCAGAGAACTTCCATTGAATAGATATGTGCCACACAGCGCCAATTCGAATGTACTGTGTCTGTGGTTCCATAAGGTTAGTGTTCTCCTTATTAGTTTATCTAGACTGTTTACTCATATATTACCTTGCCCAATAAATTAGCTGTACTACAGCAGTTGTAATGACCTCTGAATGAGCCTCTGGTGCAGATAGTTTAATTAATTTCTTGTCAGCGTGAGAAGACTGAATGCTGAGCAATGTTTTGCTGGCATTGTACTCCGGAGAGCAGGTGCTCTGGATCTGCCCTCCACAGTGCATGAACCTTGCATGGGTAGCAGGACAGTTGTGTAATTCTGTTGAGAATTAGTTTCTATTTAAGACAGTAAGCTGATGCACCATAGGGGGAGGAACAAACAGAGAAACAGAAACTGTGTCTTTGCAATGCAACACACCATAATTAAATGTTTGTTTGTCTCTTGCCTCTCAAAGGTTCTGCAGGCTACACAGTTACCTGCTCTCTTCTGAAACACAAGTAAAACAAAAGCTTTGTGCTGTTGCCTAAGACAGTTTCTCAAACCATAATTGTCAGTTTGTTTTCTGTTAGTATGTTTCCTGCTGAAAAGCTGCTTTGGGGTGCTGCCAGTTTAATGTTTTGTATAGTGGCGTATATATGTAAAGTAACGTGTGGATTGGCTGAGTCTTCTTTAGGTTCCTTTAGGGTATCAAAACTGTAATAAAATGTGATGTGAAGACTAGCAGTTACCTTACTTGGCACACTTGGGACATCCACTAGAGGTTTGCAGAATAATTTCATTTTCCTGTAGGAAAACTACTTGACAGAATGGCTGTTGGATTAATTAGACGCCCATTATTCACAGAACCACACTTCTTCCTTTGTAATTACAATTTTAAGGCCTTATGGCTATACAGTGATGTCAAAGAAGGAAAAAATGTATTTCATAAAGTCAAATCTCAAAGAAAACACCCCCTCAACTAGTAATTCCCACTCAAAGTCGACTAGAGTTCAGCATGTGAAGTCATCATGTCTACTTATGGTCAGGCTTGGTGAGCATTAGCATTTCTTAGCCTGTTCCCCTTTCTCCCACATCCAACATGTTGAGTACAAGAACTGAGCTTAGCTGATCCCAGAGCTTAACACGTTCTGTTGTAACAAGAGAATTAACGATATTTGTTATTCACTTTGTGTGTACTTTTAGTGTTTTGACTGTGTATATACAGTACTGTGCAAAAGTCTTAGGCCATGTTGTTTTAACAATAGTATAATGGCCATATTAAATACGTTGGTGACAATTGGACCCAAAAATTTCAAACTTCTTCTCATCACTCCATAGCGCACTCTTCCACTGATCTTCATTCCAATCTTTGTGAGCTTTAGCATAACTTCCACCGTTTCACTTTGTTCTCCTTTTGAAAAATGGTTTCTTGACTGCTACCCTTCCAAAAAGACCATTCCTGATCAAGCTTCTTCAGACAGTAGATGGGGTCAACTTGGTATCCCGATGAAGCTGCTATTGCTCAAGTGTAAGGTGGAGGTCACACCTAATACTGAAATAACCTATAGAAACTTTTCAGGTTTTTTTTCCTCAGTTTTTAATACTGCATGCATCTTTCCTGTATTTTCTTTATTTTATAGAAATAGAATGAGAAATAATTAAATATATGATATATCCAATCTGATAGTGGCTTAAGACTTTTGCACATTACTGTGCATGTTAATATCCAAAGCTCTCAAGAAACTTAGTTAATTTTACTGCTATAACTGTAGCGTGACTGCATACGTTGGGACAGATAAACTCTTGTTTAAACATTCCACATGACTTCGTGTTGTGTTGCTGTTGCTGCTGGCCGTGCTCCAGTTTTCTCCACTGAAAAGCATCCAGTTTGGCTTTCTCTGTCATCATGTAAACACAACATAAATCCAAAGAAGAGCAGTGAAATGTTTACAAGTTCAAAGCTAAAATACAATGTGTTGTATTTAGTTTAAAATAGATTTAGTATTGCAGTTTGGGATTCATGTGGGTAATCAGTCATAAACAATCTGGATTGTTGATTACGCAGAGTTGATCTAATGGAGCTCTTTACTGGAAATCTGAAGGTTTCTGTTCCTGCTGCCAAGAGCAAGTGTGTTCCTGTTAAATTACCACACTTGTATGCCAGGAATAGCCACTCATGGTTTGGTGAAGCAGACTTTTAAATTGTGAAGGGAAGTCAACAAGGGTTTTTTTTTTTTAAAGAAAAATCCCTGGAGCAGGGCTCTCTTCCAAGGAAGAGACATTTAGAATAACTCTGCCTGTTAGAAAGTGATTATTTTTAATATAATGTGTAATTATTTGGTCTGGTCCTTGGTAGTTTTAACAGTGCATAAATGCTATTAACTGGACTCCAGGAGCAAGGCTTGATTAATCAGTCAGATCAATAATCCATTTTAAATCCATCTAGGTATATGTAGGCCAACGGCGCTTGTAGCATGTAGCAGAATTCAAACTTTTGCATTTCGCATCTCTGCTTGTGTCCATGCCCTATCAGTGTTTAACCCAGACCGCAACGTAGTTCCTGCTTATGCATGGAGTTAATGTAAAGTGCAGTAAATCAATATTCATGAAAATGAATTAAAGTAAAAATACACCTGCCAAGTCTCTTAACTGTACCAGCTGTTTACATCACAACGCCTGGTGTTAAAAGACAGATTATTTTCTATTATAAGTTATTACAGTGGTATCTCAGTTCTCGTCTTTAATTCATTCCAAAAGGCTTGTCCGGAACCGAAAATGACGAGTACAGAGCAAAATTTTCCCATAAGGAATAATGTATATTGAATTAATCCATTCCAGACCCCCAGAAAATCCACACTGTATAAGGCATTATATGCGTTCATGGAGTCGTATTGTACAGGTGCTCCCTCATATACAATGGGGATATGTTCCGACAAATCCATCATAAGTGAAATGTATCAAGAACTGAGGAGTTTTATGAATGTTTGGTAGAGCGGTCTGTACTGTATCACAGCAAATCCTGTGATAAGTAACGATAAGTAACTTACTGTTTAAGATGCTTCCATTAACCTACAGTGGGTGAAAATCTTTAACACATAGCTTGTTTTATAATTGTTAAAATCTCATGTCATTTAGTGAGTAATGGATTGAAAGTGATAAGTAAAAGCAACACACTTACTCTATTAGTGAACTCCTCGTGCTAGCATAACTGCATAACTCCAGCCTGTGTTCTGGAGCATTCAGTTCCTGTTTTGCTTTCGGTTGACTCTTATAAACTGACTTGTTTTATGACACATGGAGACTTATTTGCACTAAGAATACTATTAGATGTAAAAATAAAGAAAAACAGATCTTCACTGAGCAACGGCTGTTGTGTACTGTGTACTGAATTGTGAATCATTTTGGCTGAAATGAGTCACGCGACTCGACTCTTTTAGTTCAAGCCAGTGTTTCCCAACCACTGTGCCGTGGCACGTAAGTGTGCTGTGATGTGTGAATTGTTCACAGGCAGAACAATTGCATTCTCTTCCACTAGAGGGCAGTAACATAGCCTTTACATTTACATTTGTGTTACATTTACAGCATTTAGCAGACGCCCTTATCCAGAGCGACTTACAATTGATACAGTCTTACAATCCAAGCAATTGTGGGTTAAGGGCCTCGCTCAAGGAGCCAACAGTGGTAGCTTGACAGATTTGGGATTTGAACCCTGGATCTTCTGGTCCATAGTCCAGTACCTTAACCGCTAGGCTACCACAGTTGTGTTCAGCTAAAAAGGCCCACGTTTCACACCAAGTAAATTGAGACTAGATTTTCATTGTATTTCTTTGGCTCAAAAAGGTTGGGAACACTGGTTTAAGCAAGTGTGCCAATTTTTCTAGTTAAAATGCATCGAAAACCGAATTCAACGAGTTCCGAGGTGGTTGAGAACTGAGTGTTCACTGAATTATCAGTAACTCGGTGGTTAAAGTGAATGGACATTGATCAGATAGCCATTAAACCTATACTGTTAGGCCTAAAAATGTGATCAGTATTAGATCCATATTGTTGAATACTCTGATGTCAGTATTGTATTTAAAAAGCAGTGGCATGTTTTTAGTTTCTTTTGGCATGTTTTTTCAGAGGGCGCTGTTAAGACTGGATGTAGAAAGCAGCTCAGTCAGACCGTGCATGCTCTGTAGAGATTCATTCTGAATTAGAAACAAACTTCCAGGTGAGTCAGACAGAAGCCAGTAAATAATGTCTCCAGCCTGCTGGCTTGTGTTGAATCAGTTTGTGAGAGTCCAGTCCAGGCAGTGAATTAGAGTCGGGTATACTTTGCTCACCTAAAGCTGCGTCATGCTTTGTGGGTCTGTGTTATAGCCTCTGTCTGTGCATTTGTTCATGCTGCAGATTGAATAGAGTGTGTGTGTGTGTGTGATGAACTGTGAGTTGGACTTAGTGATATTATGAGAGATGGAGAGATCGATATAGACTATAAATGAGGAGCTGAAACATACAGCTACCTGAGAGAGCAGACTGAGGTGTCTGGAAAGAGTAAGGCTAGCATGCATACTGATGAACCTGCTCTTACTTCTGGGTGTGTGTGTAATTACTGGCTACGCTCGGCTGGTCTAATGCGACTTTGGCTGCATCATTCAGCGTGTGTGTGAGCAGCATCTTAATCTCACACACTCACACACTCACCACCTCATACTGCTGTCAGGTATCCTATGAATAAATTACATGCTGGGAAAGTGGGTCTGTTGTCTTGTATCGCACGTTGGTCTGATTTGTTCAAAGCGCAGACACCAAGCAAGTCCAGTATGCAGTTCTGTGCAGGGCTAATGTGCTTGCTTCAGGTTATCTCTACAGATGCTCCCTGATTTATGATGGGGCTACGTTCCAATTAGGGCTGTGCTAAATAATCGATACGGCAATATATCGCAATATTTATTTTCGTGACATACTACATTGATATTCAGCTCACTATCGATTTTTTTTCCTTTTTGTGTGAAGAAAAAATGCATTTTAAATGGGGTGTAAACTAGAATCTCCTCTCCGGTAGATGTCGCAGTGTAGTGTTTTGACGTGATTTGAATTCTCAATGGGATGTGATGTATTAGGACGACTCAGATTGTGCGATGGGAATCTGATAATACACAAATACACACTCAGCAGAAACCACATTCTGAATTTTGAATACTGTATGCAGTACGATACTCTCCTGCACTCTCTTGTGCTAAATGAGGAAATCAGTGATGGGACAAGAGTGATGAGCGCTGGGAAATGGAGTGAGGAAAAGCCATGTTATATGTTGATACCAAGGAAAAGCCATGGTGTGTAAGCCATGGTTATGCAAATTGGATTTGAGTGTCATAAGGATTCAATTTTTTGTTTTTCAATTAAGCTCATGGATGACATTGTGTCTCAGGGCTTTTTGGATCACTGAACTCAATCTCAGATACCTGTGATACTCAGTTTGCCAGGTGAGCCCAATTAAGGGAAAACTACTTAAGAAGGACGTTCCACATTATTAAGAATGGCACAGGTTTCAAGCAATGGGAAAGAAAAAGGGTCTCTCTGCTGCCGAAAAGCGTCAAATAGTGCAATGCCTTGGACACGGTATGAAAACATTAGATATTTCATGAAAACTTAAGCGTGATCATCGTACTGTGAAGAGATTTGTGGCTGATTCAGTAGACAGACGGGTTCGTGCAGATAAAGGCATAATGAGGAAGCTTTCAGACAAATTCATCGGATTAAAAGAGCAGCTTCTAAAATGCCATTACAAGAGAGCTGCTTGGCCCCTTTAGGGTCCCTCAAGGTGTGAAAATGACCTCGGCAAAGTATGTAGAGTTTCTGACTGAACACTTTCTTCCATGGTACAAAAAGAAGAACCATGCCTTCCGTAGCAAAATCATCTTCATGCATGACAGTTCACCATCTCATGCTGCACAGAATACCTATGTCATTAGCTACTATGGGCATGAAAGGAGAGAAACTCATGGTGTGGGAAACTCAGGTCCTCCCCTGACGTGAACCCTATCGTGAACCTTTGGAGTACCTTCAAGCATAAGGTCTATGAGGATGGGATGCGGCTCACATCAAAACAGCAATTCTGCAAAGAAATTCAAGCAAAAACTCTCCAAAAACTCAGGGTTCCAGTAACTCAACAGTTTATTATAAAAAGCAACTAAAGGGTAGCAGTGAATAATGATAAAGACCGAAAGACCGAAATGAGAAAGACCGAACCAAGGACGAATACAAACAGCACAAGATAATGACTACGGAAGGGTAGATGATAATAATAATAATAATAATAATAATAATAATAATAATAATAATAATAATAATAATACTACTACTACTACTACTACTACTACTACTACTACCACTACTATTACTACTACTAACAACAACAACAATAATAATAATACAAACAATAACAATACAGGTAATAAATAATGATGGCAAGGACAACGGTTACAAGGCGAGCAAAGAATAAACCGGACCTATGAGAAGATGGATCCATCAAGGGTCCTGGGGGCGGACGTGACACGCCCGTGACGGGGCCCTCTGGATGACCTTGGCACCGGCGCTGGAGCGGACGACCCGGACACTGATGCTGGAAGAGCAGGCCTTTGGGGTGGTCTTTCTGGAACTGCGGGCCTCAGGAGAGGCCCCACTGGAGCACAGGACTTCTGGCAGGCCCCCTCTGGAACACGGGACCTCTGCGAAGGCTTTTCTGGGACAAACGGCCTCCTCGAAGACCTCTGGAGGCTTGGCAGCCCTCGGGATGGCCTGACTTGGCTTAACGGCCCCCGGGACGGCCTCTGGAGACTTGAGATTCATGGGTGGCCACAGCAGGCCGCGGGGAACCGACGGTCGGGTTACCGAGTGGATGAGCACAACGAGTCTCCAGATCCTGTCAGCGGCTTCCGACACAGGGCCGTGATTAGCACCAAGCTCGGGAATGGAGTAAGCAGGTGCCATGTGCTTGGGGAAAGGGGTTTGAAACCCCCGATGATGCTCTCCGGATGTCCTCTGCGATGGAAGAAGCACTCTGGACGACTCTGCCGAGCGGAGTGACGCTCTGGATGTCCTCAGCAAGGGAAGATGCGCTCTGGACGTCCCTGCCGAGCGAAGCGGCGCTCTGGACGTCCTCAGCGAAGGAAGATGCGCTCTGGACGTCCCTGCCGAGCGGAGCGGCGCTCTGGACGTCCTCAGCGAGGAAAGATGCGCTCTGGCTGTCCCTGCCGAGCAGAGTGGTGCTGTGAACATCCCCAGCGAGAGAAGATGCGCTCTGGACGTCCCTGCCGAGGGGTGAGATGACGTGCAGGGTGTCCTCGCTGAGTGGAGTGGCGCTCTGGACGTCCTCAGGGAGGGAAGAAGCGCTCTGGACATCCCTGCAGAGCGAAGCGGTGCTCTGGACGTCCTCAGCGAGGATAGATGTGCTCTGGCTGTCCCTGCCGAGCAGAGTGGTGCTCTGGACATCCCCAGCGAGAGAAGATGCGCTCTGGACGTCCCTGCCGAGGGGTGAGATGACGTGCAGGGTGTCCTCGCTGAGTGGAGTGGCGCTCTGGACGTCCTCAGGGAGGGAAGAAGCGCTCCGGACGTCCCTGGTGAGCGACATGGCACCCTGGACGTCCTCAGTGAAGGGAGGAGCATTCTGGATGTCCTTGGCGAGCAATGTGGCGCTCTGGACGTCCTTGACGAGCGAGGTGGCGCTCTGGAAGTCCTCAGCGAAGGCAGGAGCGCTCTGGTGAGCGGAGTGGCGCTCTGGACGTACTCAGCGGGGAATGAAGCGCTCTGGACGTCATCAGAGAAGGGTGAGGCGACGTTCAGGGTGTCCTCGCTGAGAGGAGTAGCGCTCTGGACGTCCTCAGCAGAGGAAGGAGCTCTTTGGACGCCTCTGTCGAGCGTAGTGGTGCTCTGGACGCCCTCGGCAAGGAGATAAGCGCTCTGGATGCCTCTGACGAGCGAAGTGGCGCTCTGGACGTCCTCAGCGGAGGAAGAATCGCTCTGGACGCCTCTGTGGAGTGGAGTGGCGCTCTGGACGTCCTCGGCAAGGAGAGAAGTGCTCTGGACAACCGTGATGAGCGAAGTGACGCTCAGGACGTCCTCAGCGGAGGAAGAAGCGCTCTGGATGTCCTTGGCGAGCAAAGCGGCGCTCTGGACGTCCTCAGCAAAGGAAGAAGCCCTCTGGACACCTCTGTTGAGCGGAGTGGCGCTCTGGACGCCTCTGTCGAGTGGAGTGGAGCTGTGGATGTCCTCAGCGAAGGGTGAAGCGCTCTGGACGGTCTCCGGAGTGAGTGGTGTGCTCAAGACATTCTCCGGAGTGAGCGCTTTCTGGGCCGGCCTGGGTCTGATGATGGTGGGGATCCTCCGGCAGCCGCTGAGCAGAGGGTCCCGTTGATGATGGGCAACCGAGGTGGGTACCAAGGGCGGGGAAGCTTGACCTCCCACACCTGACTCCAGCTGTGACTCTGGACCGGTGTCGACTGGGGGGCAAACTCTGCCCCGAGAGCCTTCAAAAACCGGTCACAGGTACCTGACTCAAACTGGGGCCATGCCTCAGAGGCCCAGTCCAAGGCCCAGTCAGTCAGTAGGAGCTCCACGAAGGCCAGCCGGTTGCTTTCTGCAGCAAAAGAATAATGGCTCAAACAGGCTTTAATGTTCACAACAAACCGCTGGATCTTGTCGGGGTTCCCGTTGAATTTGTCCGGCTGGAGTGGGGGTTCTGCAGGACTGGAACTTGCCGTCTGCACATTAGGCGGGAGCATTCTGTTACGGGTGGTCTTGTAGAAGCAGGCGAATGCAGGGTTCCAGTAACTCAACAGATTATTATAAAAAGCAACTAAAGGGTAGCAGTGAATAATGATAAAGGCTGAACCAAGGACGAATACAAACAGCACAAGATAATGACTATGGAAGGGTAGATGAGATAATACTAATAATAATAATAACAATAACAATAATACAAACAATAACAGTACAGGTAATAAATAATGATGGCAAGGACAATGATTACAAGGTGAGCAAAGAATATGGCAACGATACAGAGACGACACTGAGTGAAAATAAAGATAATACAAAGACCACGATACCAACTACTACGGCTACTCCGGAAAACAGAGAGCAACCACAGCTAGCGCTAGCAATAACTGGACAAGACGGTGAGCTATAAGCTAGGGCAGTAACCGGATAAGACGGTGAGCTACAAGCTATAGCAATAACTGGATAAGACGGTGAGCTTCAAGTCAAGTCAGATCTATTTATATAGCGCTTTTTACAATGGAGCATTGTCTCAAAGCAGCTTTACAAGTTTAGATTATCTCCTAATAACTACGTCAAATCCCAAATTGAGCAAGCCTAGGGCGACAGTGGCAAGGAAAAAAAACTCCCCCGAGTGTTATAAGAAGAAAACCTTGGGAGGACCAAGACTCAAAAAAGGGACCGAACCTCCTTGGGCGGCATAGATGATAAATCTAAGAGCGAAACTAAAGTCATGGAGTCAAAAGTTTCGAATAAAATGTGAAGTATGCACATCGGCATTAAGTGGCCCGGGTATATATGGGGGCTGGAGCTGATGACGGAAGCAGCTTGAGTGGAGCTGCAGCGCATGAACATCATGTGTGGGGCTGGAAACTGGCACCGGAACACAGCTCGGAGAGAAAAAACAGAAAAAATGTAATTAGTTATTGATTAAGAGCACAGTGTCTATTAACAATCACTGATGCCATGTCAATCACTGATGCCATGTGTAGCATGAGAGACCCCCGGCAGCATTAGCTATAGCAGCATAGCTAGAAAGAGGAGAACTGGTAGGAAACGCAGCCAAGAGGGATCACATGAGACATTGGCAACCCCACGGGAGGCAAAGACAGCAAAACCCAACGTCTCTGATCAACATAGACTCTTTTTGACTAGGAACCCCCAGCTTCCTGCCCCTTAGTCTAAGGCAAGGATGCACGAGTCCAAGATCACGAAGGACCGAAGCCCAGTTCAGCCAGATCCCGCCCACCCGACACTTCCGGCTAGCGGACAAGGCAGGCAAAGGCCAGAACATGACTCCAGACTCCGGCCCCAGTGACCCAAGCCATGCATCCCTGGTCTAAATCTAGTCAAAAACCTGCGCAAATAGGCATGTCTTTAGCCTAGACTTAAAACTTTGGAGAGTGTCTGAGTCTCGAACGAAAGTAGGAAGTTTATTCCATAGTTGGGGGGGCCATGTATGAGAAAGCCTTTCCCCCTGCTGGGGACTTTTTTTAATTCTAGGAACTAAAAGAAGTCCCTACAAGCTAGAGCAATAACCGGATAAGACGGTGAGCTACAAGCTATAGCAGTAACCGCGATAAGACGGTTGAAACTGTAAGCTAGAGCAGTAACCGGATAAGACGGTGAGCTACAAGCTATAGCAATAACCGGATAAGACGGTGAGCTACAAGCTACAGCAGTAACTGGATAAGACGGTGAGCTACAAGCTACAGCAATAACCGGATAAGACGGTGAGCTACAAGCTATAGCAGTAAACCGGATAAGACGGTGAGCTACAAGCTACACAGCAATAACCGGATAAGACGGTGAGCTACAAGCTATAGCAATAAACCGGATAAGACGGTGAACTGTAAGCTAGAGTAATAACCGGATTAAGACGGTGAGCTACAAGCTAGAGCAATAACCGGATAAGACGGTGAGCTATAAGCTAGAGCAATAACCGGATAAGACGGTGAGCTATAAGCTAGAGCAATAACGGATAAGACGGTGAGCTACAAGCTATAGCAAATAACCGGATAAGACGGTGAACTGTAAGCTAGAGCAATAACCGGATAAGACGGTGAGCTACATACAAGCTAAGCTATAGCAGTAACCGGATAAGACGGTGAGCTACAAGCTATAGGAGTAACCGGATAAGACGGTGAGCTACAAGCTATAGCAGTAACCGGAATAAGACGGTGAGCTACAAGCTATAGCAATAACCGGATAAGACGGTTGAGCTACAAGCTATAGGAGTAACCGGATGATAAGACGGTGAGCTACAAGCTATAGCAGTAACCGGATAAGACGGTGAGCTACAAGCTAGAGCAGTAACCGGATAAGGACGGTGAGCTACAAGCTAGAGCAATAACCGGATAAGACGGGAGCTACAAGCTACAGCAATAACCGGATAAGACGGTGAGCTATAAGCTAGAGCAATAACCGGATAAGACGGTGAGCTATAAGCTAGAGCAATAACCGGATAAGACGGTGAGCTATAAGCTAGAGCAATAACCGGATAAGACGGTGAGCTATAAGCTAGAGCAATAACCGGATAAGACGGTGAGCTACAAAGCTATAGCAAATAACCGGATAAGACGGTGAACTGTAAGCTAGAGCAATAACCGGATAAGACGGTGAGCTACAAGCTATAGCAGTAACCGGATAAGACGGTGAGCTACAAGCTATAGGAGTAACCGGATAAGACGGTGAGCTAAAAGCTATAGCAGTAACCGGATAAGACGGTGAGCTACCAAGCTAGAGCAGTAACCGGATAAGACGGTGAGCTACAAGCTATAGCAGTAACCGGATAAGACGGTGAGCTACAAGCTATAGCAGTAAACCGGATAAGACGGTGAGCTACAAGCTAGAGCAGTAACCGGATAAGACGGTGAGCTACAAGCTATAGCAATAACCGGATAAGACGGTGAGCTACAAGCTACAGCAGTAACCGGATAAGACGGTGAGCTACAAGCTATAGCAGTAACCGGATAAGACGGTGAGCTACAAGCTATAGCAGTAACCGGATAAGACGGTGAGCTACAAGCTAGAGCAGTAACCGGATAAGACGGTGAGCTACAAGCTAGAGCAGTAACCGGATAAGACGGTGAGCTACAAGCTAGAGCAATAACCGGATAAGACGGTGAGCTACAAGCTAGAGCAATAACCGAAAAAGACGATGAGCTACAAGCTATAGCAATAACCGAAAAAGACGATGAGCTACAAGCTATAGCAGTAACCGGATAAGACGGTGAACTGTAAGCTAGAGCAGTAACCGGATTACACTATGTACTATAAGCTGCAGCTATAACCACATAGCTACCGAGGCTAATGGGGGGCTAACATTCTAGCAGTAGCTAAAGGAAAACTAAACAACAGAATAACTGCAGAATATCACAACTTACAAGGTGCGGGCGCAGCCGCAGAGTCGTAAAAGGGCGAGGACCACGAGCCCAGAGTCCAATTATAACAGTGCAAAAATAAAAGGGAAAATCCAGAGCGTGGTTCAGAACAAAAGTAATCCAACCAGCGGTGGAAAAACACAATAATCCAGCGCACGGCGCAAAACCCAGGAAAGTCCACCACGATGCACCAAAGGTGAGTAAGTCAATGCTCCCGCAACCAGCGGTGAGAAAAGTCCAACTTAAATAGTCACTCTAAGTGAAAACAAACGCGATTCAGCTGCGGCCGCGGCCATCTTGCCAGCGCACGGGATTGTGGGCTATGTAGTTCCAATGCGGCCACAGAGGCAAGATCCGCAGACCATAACAGAAACTTTGTTGGATGTTTTGTGATGCAGGGCTGCAAGAAAGATAATTCTCATTTAAATTCTCATGCGTGTATTACTCACTGCTTGCACTTGGAAGCTGAATTACATCATATTAACTAACTCGTATTCCATGTTTTATTATATTCATTAGTTTATTTATCATACACACCTATCAATCACTTTATTTGGTACACCACCTTGTTTCTACACTCATTTGCCCATTTTATCAGTTCCACTTACCATATAGAAGCACTTTGTAGACCTACAAATAAGACTGTAGTCCATCTGTTTCTGTTTACCTATATTGTTCTCTTTAGTGTCTGTGTACTTGCACTTTTGTTATAAAAATGTTATTCAGGTGATTTTGTTTATTTTATACATATGAAATCTAGGCTGCCCAAGGACTTAGCGGCACCTTTGAGCTTTGTTCCTCCAAAGGTTTCTTCCTCATCACATTTAGGGAGCTTTTTCTTTCTACTGTTGCTATTTTCTTGGCACACTTTGGGCCCCTTATCATGTCCATCCCTTTATGACCAAAGTGTAACATCTTCTGATGGCTGCTTCCAGCAGGATAACATACCATGACACAAAGCTCATCGTCTCAAACTGGTTTCTTGAACATGACATCATGTTCATTATATTCAAATGGCCTTCACAGTCACCAGATCTCAGTCCAGTAGAGCACCTTTGGGATGTGGTAGAACGACTAATTCGCATCAACTGTGTGCCAAAAACTGTCTGAGGAATGTTTCCAGCACCTTGTTGAATCTATACCACAAAGAATTAAAGCAGTTCTGAAGGCAAAAGTGGGTCCAACTTGGTACTAACATGGTGTGTCTAATAAAGTGGCCTGTGAGTGTATATTTAAAATATTTTGGTTTTGGTCTGGTCATGACTATGGAAAGACCCCAGCATTATGGATGTGAAACATAAAACAAATAAAAAAAACCTGATATTATAACTGTTTTATTAGGAAGTTTCACTCTAGCATAGAATTTCCTGTGCAGATTTAGTGATAGGGGAACAGATTGCTAGCCAGTTCCCACTCTTTGATTCTTGCGTGTAGAAGAGGATGTGTGCAAGGAAGTTGGCATGGTTTGCTGCTCTGATGAGCTGTGTGTGTGTGTGCGACATGTAGAAGTGTATGTGTGTGTGTGTGAGTTGGAGAGAGAGGGAGGAAAGAGGAAGCAACAGCTGATCAGCCATGTCATATCCTTTCTCTTGTAGCTTGTCGAATGTATTTTCCTGTACATTTCAGCCTTTTCACACATGACTCTGTGCTTCACACTTTCCCTGGATGTTACAAGCTCTCTTAGTGTTTATGCCTGAACCCAGATGACGTGTGCAGGACCTGAAGAGGGCTGCTTGTACACGAAAATTCAGGATGGATCTCTAATGAGGAGCGGGACTGTGGTAGCCTAGTGGCTATGGACTATGGACCAGAAGGTCCAGGGTTCAAATCCCACCTCTGCCAAGCTGCCTCTGTTGGGTCCTTGAGCAAGGCCTTTAACCCACAATTGCTTGGATTGTAAGATTGTACCCATTGTAAGTCGCTCTGGATAAGGGCGTCTGCTAAATGCTGTAAATGTAAATGTAAGCTACAGCAGACACTGGTGCTAAACAATTTGCTATTAAATATGAAGGTTCATATAGTTTCTCCAAGTATGAGAATAATATTAATCACGATATTAATCCAGATATCTAAAATATTTACGTTCACACTTTGAGTGAAACAGTGATATAGTGACAGTGGTAGCCTAGTGGTTAAGGTACTGGACTATGGACCAGAAGGTCCAGGGTTCAAATCCCACCTCTGCCAAGCTGCCACTGTTGGGTCCTTGAGCAAGGCCCTTAACCCACAATTGTTTGGATTGTAAGACTGTATCAATTGTAAGTTGCTCTGGATATAAATGTTTTTCGATTGGCTGGCTTGGTGACATGGGCTGACGCTTTCGTCTTTCAACTGCAGACATCAGGGTTTGAGCCCCTGACTGCTCTCCATGTGGAGATTGCGTGTTCTTCTAGTGTCTGCATGGGTCTGCTCCTGCACTCAAAGTCAGTTGGCATCTCTAAAGTGTTAAGTGTTAAGGAGTCCGCTTGACCACCCTGTCTGGGGTTGCACTCTGTACTGATGGTTGGGCCCTGGGCCCCCACGACTCTGAACTGGGTTAAGTTTGTATGGAAAGTGCGTACATTTTACAATTAAACTAAACTAGTATTACATAGCTATACAAGTCCATAATATAAACTTGAACAGAATGTCTTCGTTACTTTATAATAATTCAGTATGATTATTCTAATCGAGTCTCGTCTTGTCAAATATCACATTTAATTGTGTGTTTTCGGATGGATACTGTCCAGGCAATACCTTTTAGGGTGTATGCACACTAGGTGATCCGTACCATGCCTGAGAATATTTGACCCCCAAAGTCCAGTTTGTTTGGAAAATGGAGTGTGAACTATATTCTTTATGCCTATAGATGTCGCAGTACAGGGTTTTCACTCAATTTTTTGCTGAATGATCGGTGATGTGATGTATTAAGACAACTCAGATTTTACCTTGTAATTTGTATTTCTGCTGGTTTTATATTTTCAGCGAACTATGTGGAATATCGCAGTATATGACTAAATGCATTGTATCGCAATGTATCGCGATATAATCGTATCGTGACCCCATGTATCATGATGCTTATCCTAAGTCCTTTATACTCATGTAGTGTGATCACTAACCATGCCTGAGCAGGCAACGCAACATCAACTGACTCGATACAAACTCACTTGCACAAGTAGCTGGAAATCGCTTTGTTGCATTATCAATAAGGGTTGTATGTCAGCGCCCTTAAATGATTCCGAAAAACCTAAAGGAAGTACAACCGTAAAGTTCACTGTGCTGTGCAAACATGCCTTTTTCCACCACAGAAAGTTGCATCGAGATGACTTAAACTTGCTCAGCCCCGTAACGTTTTAAGTGATATAAGCCTGTATTTACCAATTCATCGTTATGGGGTGGAGCACGCTTATGGACAATTGTGCTCAGGCCTGGTATAAGGCAACCGGGCATAGTGTGAGTACGCTCTTAATGCAGAAATTTTATGTACTCTTTTATGTACTCTTATAAGAAATGGCAAGTTATCTCGTGTGTCATGCAGCGGTGGGCGCTAATGCGTTTGTGATGGATTCTGCCCAGGACTGAGCAAAGAGTATAAGGAAGTGTTTTAATTCATTTACTTCACTCACCAGTTCCGTTCCATGTCAGTTTATAGTGCTGTACAGTATGTGATTCATAGGATGTAGGGTATAATGAATAGGAGACCATTTCAGATACAGCCCATAAGTACGGGTCATTCAGAGAAAATGTGATTAATGGCGCTACTAGCTACTACATCTACCAGCTTCCATTAATAATACAATAACAGCTCAATCCAAATAGAAAACACTAATGTATACACTTCAAATAAAATAACAGGGCATAGATGAACAATGTTTTATGATAAGATAGCACTTTATTAATAACTAAATAACGAAGGTACTGCAGATATTCCCATACACTGATTTATAGCAGTGACAGGATTTTCATGATGGTGTGTGAGAGAATGCTACAGGATGTGAATGTTGACTCCTCCCATTGTTTAATATGTACGTTTTAAGTTCGTTTTGCTGAACCTGGCACAGTTTTGATAAAAACACAAGCATCTTTATTGAAAACTCAGTAACGTGCCGAACAATCGCTAGCGTCATGTTACACAACATCAGGGTTAATTTCTCATTTATGCAAATGATTCCACAAAATGACGTTCTACGTATGTGAATTACATTTAGTGCGTGCAAATGGAAGCTTTTACCCGCTTGTTTAGTGTAAATATAAACAGCTGAATCAGAATCAGTTTATATACAGAAAGTTTGTGAACCGTTTAGAATTTTCTATATTGCATAAATGACCTAAAACATCATTTAGATTTTTACATCTGTCCTAAAAGTAGATAAAAAGAACCCAGTTAAACAAATGAGACAAAAATATTATACTTGGTCATTTATTTATTGAAGAAAATTATCCAATATTACATATTAGTGAGTGGCAAAAGTATGTGAACCTTTGCTTTCAGTATCTGGTATCTGGGTGTGACCCCCCTGTTGGCAGCAATAACTGCAAAACTAAACGTTTCCCTGTAAACTGTTGATCAGTCCTGCACACCGGCTTGGAGGAATTTTAGCCCATTCCTCCATTACAGAAAACAGCTTCAGCTTCCTGCTGGGGATGTTGGTGGGTTTCCTCACATTAGCTGCTCACTTCAGGTCCTTCCACACATTTTTTCCATTGGATTAAGGTCCAGGACTTTGACTTGGCCATTCCAAAACATTAACTTTATTCTTCTTTAACCATTCTTTGGTAGAACGACTCTTTGTGTGCTTAGGGTCGTTGTCTTGCTGCATGACCAAACCTTCTCTTGAGATTCAGTTCATGGACAGATGTCCTGACATTTTTCCTTTAAAATTCCTTCTGATATCATTCAGAATTCATTGTTCCATCAATGATGGCAAGCCATCCTGGCCCAGATGCAGCAAAAAAAAAAACAGGTCCAAACTACCACCACCATGTTTCACAGGGGGATAAGGTTCTCTTATGCTGGAATGTAGTGTTTTCCTTTCTCCAAACAAAACAACTTTTCTTTTAAACCAAAAAAGTTTTGAACCAAAAAGTTAAAATTTTGGTCTCCTCCATCTACAAAACATTCTTCCAATAGCCTTCTGGCTTGTCCACGTGATCTTTAGCAAACTGCAGACGAGCAGCAATGCTCTTTTTGGAGAGCAGTGGCTTTCTCCTTGCAACCCTGCCATGCACACCATTGTTGTTCAGTGTTCTTCTGATGGTGGACTCATGATCATTAACATTAGCCAATGTGAGAGAGGCCTTCAGTTGCTTAGAAGTTATCCTGGTGTCATTTGTGACCTCAACTATTACACGCCTTGCTCTTGGAGTGATCTTTGTTGGTCGACCACTCCTGGGGAGGGTAATAATGGTCTTGAATTTCTTCCATTTGTACACAATCTGTCTGACTGTGGATTGGTGATCTCCAAAAGTTTTTGTAACCTTTTCTAGCCTGATGAGCATCAACAACTCTTTTTCTGAGGTCCTCAGAAATCTCCTTTGTTCATGACATGTTACACTTCCACAAACATGTGTTGTGAAGAGCAGACTTTGATAGATCCCTGTTCTTTAAATAAAACATGGTGCCCACTCACATCTGATTGTCATCCCATTGATTGAAAACACCTGACTCTAATTTCACCTTCAAATTAACTGCTAATCCTAGAGGTTCACATACTTTTTACACTCACTAATATGTAATATTGGATCATTTTCCTCAATAAATAAATGACCAAGTATAATATTTTTGTCTCATTTGTTTAACTGGGTTCTCTTTATCTACTTTTAGGACAATCTGATGACGTTTTAGGTCATATTTATGCAGAAATATAGAAAATTCTAAAGGGTTCACAAACTTTAAGTGGCACATTTGCCTGCATTAGTAGTAATAAATATTATAATATAGTTATTATCGTTGTAATTATAATTAGTTCAATTCAGAATTTGAAGTATTTCTGAAGGATTCACCTTTTCTTGCTGCTGTTTATTGGAAGAGGATGTGTCTGTGTGTGTCTTTCTCTGTCGCCCTCTCGGCCTCTCTCACTCAGGCACTGTCGCGCTCTCTCTCGCTAGCACTCTCGGACTCTTGCACTCTCTCTCACACTCTCTCTCCCTCTCTTTGTATGAACACATTAGAAGAAAGGATCAAAGCTTATGAACTGGCTGCTGTTGGACCTGGGTCAAGCTGCAGGATCAAAAGGAGATGGGCTGTTTAGCGTTTCCCCAGCAGTCTCTAAAAGCACGTCTGTGTGTTTATCTGCCCGACTGCTTCAGTGAATTTATGTCAGAGTGAACCAAAGAGAGAGAATTGAGGGAGTGAAGTGAGTATGTTGTGAGGCATCTGTTGGGGTGGATGCTGTCAGCACAGTTTGATGACTGATATGGAACTGATCTTACTCAGGAACACGGGATGGATTTCCATATATAGGTAGTCGGAGTTGCACATGCCAAACACTAAGCCAAAACAAACTAAACCTGTCGTACTTGGAATTACAAGGCACCAAATGCGGACTTGTGGTTTTGCTTAGGAAGCCGAGTGAGGCCGCGGTGCTTGATTTCGATGCAGTACACAATCATGATGGCTCCCCCTGCATGCTGGACAGTCTGACTGGAGTACACTTTTGCCACTTGAGGTTTGAAAGAACCCACATGTCCTTCACGAGTCCGACGCTGTGTAAAATTTTTAATCGGAGCCTGTCTTCATTTCTGCATTGATTGGATGCGTTCAGATCAGTCTGACCAATCAGAGCTCGGTTGTCAGGCAGAAAAGCTCATCCTGCGCAAAGCAGAGCGCAAGAGCTTATATGACAAGCACCACGCTGACTATAAAAACACGGATATTAGAGAAAAGATCTGGTGGAGTATCGCTGAAATGCTGGAGAATGATGGTGATAAACCTCACAGTGATTGGATGGAACTGTTTTTTGTTTATTCATGCGTGTTCTAATCCATTCATGCCCAGCAAAAACACAAACTATAGCTTGCTGCACTAATTTTTGCTCGTGTCTCTGTTTATTTTAAGCTGAGCATGTGAAGGACACGCCAAAATCTCTGACATTTACAGCATTTAGCAGAAGCCCTTTCCCAGAGCAACTTACAATTGGTAGAGTCTTACAATCCAAGCAATTGTGGGTTAAGGGTCTTGCTCAAGGACCCAACAGTGGGAGTTGGCAGAGGTGGGATTTGAACCCTGGACCTTTTGGTTTCGAGTCCAGTACCTTACTCGCTAGGCCACCACAGTCCACTGTCTGACACATCGAGAGAAGGCTTTAGTTTCGCTCTTAGATTTATCATCTACGCCGCCCAAGGAGGTTGGGTCCCTTTTTGAGTCTTGGTCCTCCCAAGGTTTCTTCCTAGAACTAGGGAGTTTTTCCTTGCCACTGTCGCCCTAGGCTTGCTCAACTTGGGATTGGACGTAGTTATTAGGAGGTAATCTAAACTTGTTAAGTTGCTTTGAGACAATGCT